>JAFEMH010001562.1:295000-454076 GCA_022495995.1 Adenophora triphylla var. japonica
ATGCCCCTCCTCAAGTGAGCCTCCGTCGGCCCATACCGAATACCCAGGCCCCTGGCATCGGTAATATCGAAACCAAGCAATTCCGACAACTTCTCCCTGGTGAAGCCATCAAACCACTCAATGGGGTTGCCCCAGAATGACAACCCAGTAATCGCAGCAAAATCTGTAGGGGTCACGGTCGCCTCCCCCCACCTGAAATGAAATATGTGGGTCGTGTCCCACCAGTACTCGCTCAGGGCAACATGAAGTACCTTCGCCCTCTGCGTCAAAGCCACCACGACTACCGAACTGATAAATCCTGCCAGGTTGGAGTCAATCACGAACTGTCGTGGACTCCTCTCCCCGTCCCGAGCCACATCTGGGAACATCTCCCACAGCTGACGGACTGCCTCAACATCCCCCATACTCTTCACATTATGCACGTCAATCGGCCCTCACCCCTGCAGGTGAACACGGCAAAAGTATGTTACTACAGGGATAACGTATACAGACACATATCAAAATCACAGAAAACATATCAGCGCAAAGATATAGTTTCATTTTCCTAAAATATTTCCATCCCAGTTGGAGTATTAACGGTTCAGTTTTGAAAACCCGTTCATTAGCGGTTCATTTTCCTAAAATATTTCCATCTCTGGTGGAATATTAACGGTTCAGTTTCAAAAACTCGTTCATTAACGGTTCATTTTCCTAAAATATTTCCATCCCAGTTGGAGTATTAACGGTTCAGTTTCAAAAATACGTTCATTAACGGTTCATTTTCCTAAAAATATTTTCGTCCCAGTCGAAGTATTAACGGTCCAAAATCCCAAAAAGTACAAGTCATTTCGAAAACTCCGTCAAACCCGAAACTTTCAAAACATTTCGAAAACTCTGTCAAACCCGAAACTTTCAAGTCATTTCGAAAATTCAATCAAACCCGGAACTTTCAAAACATTTCGAAAACTCCATCAAACCCGAAACTTTCAAAACATTTCGAAAACTCCGTCAAACCCGAAACTTTCAAAACATTTCGAAAACTCCGTCAAACCCGAAACTTTCAAAACATTTTGAAAACTCCATCAAACCCGGAACTTTCAAAACCCTTCAAAAACTCCGTCTAACCCGGAACTTTCAAACACGTTAAAATTTACTCCGTCCCAAATTAAACTTACTTTAATTTTGGAAAACGTCCCTAGACATGGAATTTTTCTGCCAAAATTTTTATGTTGTCTACCCGTAACATCAATTAAGCTAAGCTACAGTCAATTCCAACAAAGGGGCATCGTAAGGTCAAAAGCCCCAAATCGGGCACCATGAACCCTAACTCAATTCTAGTCAAAATTCCTAAAATTCAAGAATGCAAATTCTAAAAATTAACGGAATTTAGAGGATGCTAACCTTCCTCGCAATCCCCTCCTTGGATTTGTGGCAATCCCGAGCCGGATAAAACTCGGGTGGATCCAAAGGAAGAACGATAGTTCGCACCGTCCTTCTTAGCCTCGCTCTCTCGTTGTCGGTCCTCCTGTGCCGACCCCTTCGTCCTAATCCAGATTCCATAATGATAATCTCTCAAAGATTTGAACAAAACTCGCAAAAAATGGGAGAAATTTCGCTCTTTTCTCTCTTCTCTCTCGCTGAAAATGGTGTTTTTTGGCCATTTCAGCGTCGGCCCCTGCGCTGATTTAAAAAGGTCCATGGCGAAACTTAGTCCGACCGGCCCGTTTTAGATCATAAAATTTTCTTTGCCACTTTAGCCCCTCATCTTTCCAGAATTCCGAATTTAACCCTTTTGTCCGCAAAAGTTAAAAATTCCCCAGTTGGACATTTCTAACGCCTACTCCCCCGAGGTTAAATCCCAGTTAGACATTTCTAACGCTCCGTCTCCAGACGTTAAATTTCCCGTTAGTCCTCACTAACATTCTGTCTTCGGACGTTAAATCTCACACCGTCTTCGGACGTTAAATCACAATTCCGTCTCCAAATGTTAAAATTCCTATTAGTCCTCACTAACATTCTGTCTTCGGACGTTAAATCTTAGTACCGTCTTTGGAAGGTAAACCGGCCGCCATAGTAAGCCCGAGTATCTTTTCGCTCCAGCAAATGAACCTTCACTTCCCTGGCCGTCATAGTAAGCCCGAGTATCTTTTCGCTCCAGCAAGTGAACCTTCACTTCCCCGGCCGTCAATCGTAAGCCCGACCACCCCATTTCAGCTTCAATCAGTATAAGCCTGCACAACAATCCCTCTTCGGCCATCACCGTAAGCCCGAACACCATATCCCCAGCATGACAAGAGACGAGCGGCAAGTCAGCATAAGCCCGCACAACAACCTTTCTTCAAAAGCATTTCCGTCAAACCCGGAACCTTCAAAAGCATTTTCGTCAAACCAGGAACCTTCAAAAGCATTTCCGTCAAACCCGAAACCTTCAAAAGCCTTTCCGTCAAACTCGGAACTTTCAAAAGCATTTCCATCAAACTCGGAACCTTCAAAAGCCTTTCTGTCAAACCCGGAATCTTCAAAAGCATTTCCGTCAAACCCGGAACCTTCAAAAGCATTTCCGTTAAACCCGGAACCTTCAAAAGCGTTTCCGTCAAACCCGAAACTTTCAAAAGCCTTTCCGTCAAACCCGGAACTTTCAAAAGCATTTCTGTCAAACCTGGAATAGTCTCCCTTAGGTTCAGACGCCTCCTAACAGTCTCACTTAGGTTCAGATGCCTCCGAACAGTCTCAATCAGGACGAACTGCTCCTAATCATTCCCTCAGAGGTTAAGGTCCCTACGAACAGCCCTTGCACCTACGAACTACGATCGGCTTGTTTCCCGCTTGGGATACGTAGGAATCCTTCCGCTAAGGGTCCAGCCATTTGACCACTCGGGTCTCTCCAAGTAAGGCATCCCCCGATTTGGATCCTTATCTTTTTTCAATGACTCCACTTCCTTCGAAAGTGACATCGCTAAGGGGCCACTATAAGTACCCAAATCCGGATCGTCAAAATCTGTTAAAAGTTAACCGAAATCCGTTAACTGGCCCTTCCCAGGTTAACCGGAACACGTTAAGCTCCCCGTTCTCGAGTCAACGAGACATCTCGAGACTGCCCCATGCATCCCGACATCAAAGTGTACTCAACACATGTTATCACACGTAAAAGTACAACTTTTCTCGAAAAACGCACTTTTCGGGACTTTCTGGGGGCATTTCAGATATTTTTCGAACAATTATTTAAAAACCGGACAAAACCGGGAATAACGGGACAAAATCCCTAGCCTAGGTAAGTCACAGGGGCATGTGGCACGCATGCACCACTCCCAAAATCAACATCAATCAAATTCAGAGGTGAAAAGACCAAAATACCCCTAAAACTGAAACACAGTCCGTCCGGTCTGTTTTACACCATGGACCAGAATTCTCATCAAGTCCCTGGAATTTCCAAAATACCCAAAAACCCCCCTAACTGAAACACAGTCCGTCCGGCCTATTTTGCATTTTCACCCCTATAAATACAAGGGCTATCATTTGTAAAAAACCAAAGAAAAATATTACCTCTCTTCACAAACCCCACGGCCCAAAACCATTCAACCCCCTCCCGAGCTTCATTTTGTCTCGATTTGCGTGAAAACCCCGTTTTCCGACCAAACACGAGCTTAACAACCTCGAAACACTTTTCAAACACCAAAATCGTATCCCTTATACGTAAACCGAGCCAAAGAGTCAACCCCTAGCCATAGGTAACACTCTCTCTCTCTCTTTAAAACTCTGTTCTGCCTCGATTTACGCATCAAATGCTAGTTTCGATCCGGTCGAAACGCTCTAAATGTAGACGTAATGCCGTCTACGGGGCTCGATACGTTTTACCCCTTAATCATCTTCTCTCCCGTAAGAGAAGTAATTTCGAATTAAAACGACATTCCGGCCCCGATTTTACGTTTATGTCATTTACAGTCCGGATCATTTGATCTGTCGATTCGTATGTTTACCGTCCGAACCATTTGGTTCATGATCGTCATTTACAAAATCCAGATCGTTTGATCCGTCGATATCGTCATTTAATTTATGTACCTTTACAACTCCGAGCCGTTTGGCTCGTCGATCGCATCTTTACTATCCGGATCGTTTGATTCCGTTGATACCGCACTTTAAATACTGTCATTTACAAGTCCGAGCCGTTTGGCTTGTGATAGTATTTACTTATAAAAGTCTGAGTCACAAAACGACTCGTTGATCGCATATCATTTAATACCTCTTTTCATAAAATTGGTCACAAAGTAATACCCGGTTCAAAACAGGAGTTCATCATTCGAACTCCTTTTCGGAAACAACGCAAAACCGACGTTTGGCATCCAAACGCTCATTTTTGACTCCAAACCCGACGTTTGACATTCAAACGATCTTTTCATTAAAATCAACGTTTGACATTCAAACTAAAGATTTAAGTTCGTCACTCGAACCCCATTTTCAAAACAAAGCAAAACCGACGTTTGGCATCCAAACACTCATTTTTGACTTAAAACCGACGTTTGTCTTTCAAACGCTCGTTTTTATCATAAAATCAACGTTTGTCATTCAAACCAAGATTAAAGCTTGTCATTCAAGCTCCTTTTCATAAATGCAACACACACACACACGCACACAATTTCGAGAAAGGTAGAAAGACTCGTCATACGAGGCGTTTCGGGTGATCTCAATATACTCTTCCCGAAACGTAACGTGACCTCCGAACCTAACAATCTCTGGTCCTAAAATGCCATTTTCAAAGTTTGGGCTCATAATACAAAACGTCACATTTTCAAAGCCATTTTCAAAGTTTGGGCTCATAATACAAAACTCCACTTTTTCAAAGCCTTTTCCAAGTTTTGACTACCAATTAAAACGACCCCCCCCCCTTTTCAAACTCAGCCATTCTCAACGTTTGGGCTCATAATACAAAATCGCGTGGCAACTCCTCTCTCTCTCTCCGAAAGTGAGGTCCCAAGTTTGCGAAATGCCGCTCGCCGCGTCCCCCCGCACGTGATCCGGTAATTTCAGGGTTGTAGTGTGCAGTGTACCGAGGCAGCAAGTGCGCGTAGCATGCGGTGTACCGAGGCAGCAGTTCGAGTAGTGTGCTGTCACTAAAATTCTTTTTCTGAGTAAAACTGAAAGTTTGACTCTCATCATTGTTTTAAAAATCTTTTTTTTTAAGTTTTTAAAACAAAATATCCCCAGCGGAGTCGCCAACTGAAATTACCCGGATTCAGCTCGCGCGCTGGCCCTGGCATCTCGCATTAGTCGGGAGGTGTCTCGCTGCGTTTTGTTTGTAGAGTCGCCACGCCGTTTTGATTTAGCCCAAAACATTGAAAAAAAGCTTAGTTTAAAAACTGTTGTTGTGTGATGAGATTTTTGAGTTCGGAGGTCAGGTTACTCCTCGGGAAGAGAATAGTAGAGCTCACCCGAGTCGCATCGTAAAAAATGAGTCTTTCAGTATCCCTCTTTCTATAAAAGTTGTGTGTGTGTGTGTATGTGCTTTTAAAAATGCATGTTGTATATAATGTCTACATTGTATGCTATGTATTGAAATGTATTGAAATTGTAGTGGAAGGAAGCCTTACCAATGTTGGTTCGTGTCTGTCTTCTGCTTGGGAATAGTGTTTGAGTGTTGAATAGTGCTCCGGGATGGACCGGGATTGCTTCGGGATGTACCGGTGTCTTATGACAGAGCTTTGGGGTGCCTCGGGAGTGTCAGGTGTGTACTCGGGTAGAGTTTCGGCATGCATTGGGATCGTCGGGATTGTTGACTGGAATCGGACAGAGGTTCGGCGTGCCTCGGGATCGTCGGTTGTGCTCTGGCAGTGTTCCGGCGTGCGTCGGGATGGACCGGGATGCCTCGGGATGGCTCGGGATGCCTCCGGATGGGCTGGAATGCCTCGGGATGGACCGGCAAGGCTTCGGGATAGACCGGCAGGGCTTTGGGATGCCTCGGGAGTGCCTCGGGGCAGCTTGGGAGCGTCTCGGGAGCGCTCAGCAGGGCTTCGGAGTACCACGAGGGGCCTCGGAATGCCCCGGAGGGAACCGAAAGGGATCGAGATTGCCCCGAAGGGTCTTAGAAGGGGGCCTGAAGGCTGGGGGGAAAGAGAGAAGAAAGGAGGTGTGTGAAAAATCAGAGGGGGAGCCCTCTATTTATAGGGTTCAGATTCTGGCAAAGTGTGTCGCACTACATAAGCTGCCATTACCATTTTTTTGGTTTTCCTGGATTTAGGGGAATATTGTGGACTTTAAGAGGATTTTGTAATTATGATGTCTGGAAACAAAGTGGTCCGCACGGACCATTCTTGCTTTTCCATATTTTCTTACTTTAAGAGGATTTTGTAATTATGATGTCTGGATTTTATACTTGGATTACAAGGAGCTATTACAATTACAAAAAATTATATTACATTAAGTAAACATATTTATAGCATATCAACCTTAAGTTATAATCAGACATCAGAGTTAGCACAGAAGCGTGGTGGACTTGGTAACCTAGAATTTTTACGGCAAGATAATCCAAAAACAAAAATACATATGGAAACTTTAAGCTTACTCACAAATATGTTGACACATGAACTAGAAAAGGGAATGGAAGTAACAAAAAGTATTAATCATCCTATCATTTTACATTTGGTTCGTGATCGTCATTTACAAAATCCAGATCGTTTGATTCGTCGATATCGTCATTTAATTTATGTACCTTTACAACTCCGAGCCGTTTGGCTCGTCGATCGCATCTTTACTGTCCGGATCGTTTGATTCCGTTGATACCGCACTTTAAATAATGTCATTTACAAGTCCGAGCCGTTTGGTTTGTGATAGTATTTACTTATAAAAGTCTGAGTCACAAAATGACTCATTAATCGCATATCATTTAATACCTCTTTTCATAAAATTGGTCACAATGTAATACCCGGTTCAAAACAGGAGTTCATCATTCGAACTCCTTTTCGGAAACAATGCAAAACCGACGTTTGACATCCAAACGCTCATTTTCGACTCCAAACCCGACGTTTGACATTCAAATGATCTTTTCATTAAAATCAACGTTTGACATTCAAACTAAAGATTTAAGTTCGTCACTCGAACCCCATTTTCAAAACAACGCAAAACCGACGTTTGGCATCCAAACGCTCATTTTCGACTTAAAACCGACGTTTGTCATTCAAACGCTCGTTTTTATCATAAAATCAACGTTTGTCTTTCAAACCAAGATTAAAGCTTGTCATTCAAGCTCCTTTTCATAAATGCAACACACACACACACGCACACAATTTCGAGAAAGGTAGAAAGACTCGTCATACGAGGCGTTTCGGGTGATCTCAATATACTCTTCCCGAAATGTAACGTGACCTCCGAACCTAACAATCTCTGGTCCTAAAAAGCCATTTTCAAAGTTTGGGCTCATAATACAAAACGTCACGTTTTCAAAGCCATTTTCAAAGTTTGGGCTCATAATACAAAACTCCACTTTTTCAAAGCCTTTTCCAAGTTTTGGCTACCAATTAAAACGACCCCCCTTTTCAAACTCAGCCATTCTCAACGTTTGGGCTCATAATACAAAACCGCGTGGCGACTCCTCTCTCTCTCCGGAAGTGAGGTCCCAAGTTTGCGAAATGCCGCTCGCCGCGTCCCCCCCCCTCCCCGCACGCGATTCGGTAATTTCAGGGTTGTAGTGTGCAGTGTACCGAGGCAGCAAGTACGCGTAGCGTGCGGTGTACCGAGGCAGCAGTTCGAGTAGTGTGCGGTCACTAAAATTCTTTTTCTGAGTAAAACTGAAATTTTTGAAGAATTTTATATGTATGTACACAGATGTATTATGATGCATTTTTTTTGTATTTTTAATTTTTTTGTAAATAAAAAGTTAAAGCACATGCACACACACACACAACAGTTAAAGAAGTGGTAAAATGAAAGTTTGACCCTCATCATTGTTTTAAAAATCTTTTTTTTTAAGTTTTTAAAACAAAATATCCCCAGCGGAGTCGCCAACTGAAATTACTCGGATCCGGCTCGCGCGCGGGCCCTGGCATCTCGCATTAGTCGGGAGGTGTCTCGCTGCATTTTGTTTGTAGAGTCGCCACGCCGTTTTGATTTAGCCCGAAACATTGAAAAAAAGCTTAGTTTAAAAACTGTTGTTGTGTGATGAGATTTTTGAGTTCGGAGGTCAGGTTACTCCTCGAGAAGAGAATAGTAGAGCTCACCCGAGTCGCCTCGTAAAAAACGAGTCTTTCAGTACCCCTCTTTCTTTAAAAGTTGTGTGTGTATGTATGTGCTTTTAAAAATGCATGCTGTATATAATGTCTACATTGTATGCTATGTATTGAAATGTATTGAAATAGTAGTGGAAGGAAGCCTTACCAATGTTGGTTCGTGTCTGTCTTCCGCTTGGGAATAGTGTTTGAGTGTTGAATAGTGCTCCGGGATGGACCGGGATTGCTTCGGGATGTACCGGTGTCTGCGGACAGAGCTTTGGCGTGCCTCGGGAGTGTCAGGTGTGTACTCGAGTAGAGTTTCGGCGTGCATTGGGATCGTTGGGATTGTTGACTGGAATCGGACAGAGGTTCGGCGTGCCTCGGGAACGTCGGTTGTGCTCTGGCAGAGTTCCGGCGTGCGTCGGGATGGACCGGGATGCCTCGGGATGGCTCGAGATGCCTCGGGATGGGCTGGAATGCCTCGGGATGGACCGGCAAGGCTTCGGGATGGACCGGCAGGGCTTTGGGATGCCTCGGGAGTGCCTCGAGGCAGCTTGGGAGCGTCTCGGGAGAGCTCGGCAGGTCTTCGGAGTACCACAAGGGGCCTCGGAATGCCCCGGAGGGAACCAAAAGGGACCGAGATTGCCCCGAAGGGTCTTAGAAGGGGGCCGGAAGGCTGGGGGGAGAGAGAGAAGAAAGGAGGTGTGTGAAAAATCAGAGGGGGAGCCCTCTATTTATAGGGTTCAGATTCTGGCAAAGTGTGTCGCACTACACAAGCTGCCATTTCCATTTTTTTGGTTTTCCTGGATTTAGGGGAATATTGTGGACTTTAAGAGGATTTTGTAATTATGATGTCTGGAAACAAAGTGGTCCGCACGGACCATTCTTGCTTTTCCATATTTTCCAAAATTTCTAAAAAGTCCTTATGTACTTTTTTATCCCGGAAAGGTCCCCTCTTGGTTTGGTTGGTGGTTTTTGGGGTTTTTGAAGGCTACGGGTATTTGAGATCACGTTTGTGTGAGTCTGCGGTGCTTCCCATGTATCGGATGGGGAGCAATCCAGATTGGGGTACTTACAAGTTGTCCGAAGAGGAACGAAAGGGACTGGTCGATTTGTTGAAGGAGAGTTTAGACGTGTTTGCCTAGCAGGTCGAGGACATGAGAGGAGTCAAGGAGGAATTGGTCATATATGAGCTCAAGATCGACCCCAACTGTAGGTTTGTTCAACGGAAATAGAAGAAATTCAGGATAGAGAATGATGTAGTGATAAAGGAGGAAATTGGCAAGCTTTTATGAGCAGGGATAATACGCGAAATCAAGTATCACACTTAGTTGGCGTAGTCATCGTCAATAAATTGAATGGTAAAAGAATATGATTGGACTTTATGGATGTGAACAAAGTCTTCCCCAAATACTGTTATCCCTTCCTAGAATCGACTGCTTGGTCGACTCCATCACCAACTACCGGATGTTAAGTATCCTGGACGCTTACTCGGGGTATCACCAAGTTCGAATGGCCAAGCACGATGTAGAACACACAACTTCTTGGCAGTCGGAGGAACCTACTGCTACCAAATGATGTAGTTCAGTCTGAAGAACGTAGGGGCAACATACCAAAGGATGGTGAACAATTTTGTTGGAGATCAGATAGGTAGGAACATGGAAGCGTACATTGATGATATGGTGATCAAGATGTAGAATGACGAGCACATAGCCAACCTTCATAAAACATTCTTGAACTCGAGAAACAATGACATGAAAATAAACCCGAAGAAGTATGTGTTAGGTATAACAGCGGAAAATTTCCCCGGTTTTATGGTGTCACAATGAGGGATTGAAGCTAAACCTGAGAAGATAACCGCTTTGATTAATATGAGGGAGCCGACCAACATTAAGGATGTTCAGAGGTTAAATGGATGAGTAGCCGCAATGGCCATTTCATCAACAAATCTGCAGAGAGATTGTAACGACCCCGAATTTCCATAATTTTCATAATTCCATAAACATAAATAAATACCCCAAACGACGGGTCTACAACGGTAACTTAATTCAAACCATTACATAAGTGCGGAAAAATCAGATGTAACGGCTAAGTACAATAACTAGTACTAATAAAAGTTCTGAAATTCGGAATCATTAAATAATTCATTTATTCTACTTAATTGCTCCGTCTCTTCCTGATGACGGTTCTCCTCCTTTCTATTCCGATCCTGAGGGAAAAAAATGAAGGAATGAGCGAACAATGCCCAGTAAGTTCATACGTGGTCTCATCGGTACAATGAGGAGACGACTAGAATGAACGAATCCAAAAATTATATTCAAGGATAGGTTATAGACAACAAATATGTGTATATTTCATAACAAAGAAAGTGTGGCAACTACAATTTTGTTATACTTTCAGACTTCCGTCAATTCCATGGGTCATACCCTACATTGAGTAATTCCCAAAACAACGAACACCTACATTGATGTCGTGTTTTCATAATACATGCTTTTCTCATTAAGCATAGTTTCATGGGTTATACCCTACATTGAGTATTCCCATATCGATCACCTACATTGATGTCGATTTTTCATAATACATGCTTTTCTCATTAAGCATAATTTCATAACTAGTAAATAATAATGCATACTAGTTATTACATACAGTGCATTCAGAGGTACAAGAACACACATAGCAATTTCAATATTTGCAGATATTCCATGAACAAGAACATATCATAGAATAAAGAATTTCCAATGACGATACATTTCATAAGAGTATTTTAAAAATTACTATCAGCCACAGATAGCATTCACGTTTTGAAAAGACTCAATGGAGTTTCCAAACGAAATTGATATACAAGAGTACTTAGGATCGTAATTCCTTACCTTAGCTTTGCTTCCTTCCTCGAGCAATGCCTTTACGCGAAATCTACAATCACGTAATAACATATCTTAGGTACAAGTAATCTTTTATTACTTCTTATGCACCTATACTTCCTTTCCTTAGTTAACCTATGAGTTACTCTTAGACTCACCTTAATTGGTTAACTAACTTTCTATTTTTAGGAACTTTCCTAATTTAGCAGTTTCCTACTTTAGAAACTTTCTTCTTATAATTCTTTCCTCAAGATAACACTTAGTTTCCTTCCTTTCAATGGAAGTCTAATTCCTTGATAACTTTCTAATTACGGTCCCTCTTCTCTTTTTGGGTAACCTTCTTTAATTAGAGAGTTTCCTCCTTTGGAAGTTTTCAATTTCGAATCCTACTATTTTAGGAATCTAAGTCTTTTAGTATTCTTTTTAATACTAAAGTGTTATTTTTTCTTCTTTCTCTTTTATATAACTTCTTTAAATTTCAAACGGTTCCTTTAGGTTTTCTTAATTTCAATAAAGTCTTTTAACTTTCCAAATTTTACAAAATAGTCCCTCAACTTTTGAAAAATTACAAAACAGTCCCTCAACTTTTGAAAAATTACAAAACAGTCCCTCAACTTTTGAAAAATTACAAAACAGTCCCTCAACTTTTGAAAAATTACAGAACAGTCCCTCAGAACCTTTGAACTTTTCAGTTCAGTCCTAGAGTTAACTGTCCAGTGGAGGATTTAACTGGAAATCAGAATTTAATCCTTCCAGCTTTGTAACTTCTCGGTTTGGTCCCTTTTCCGTTTAAAAACTAAATGTTTATATATAAACTAACTAAGATTCTAACCCTTAAATGGAGACAACCCAATTCAAGCCAAGAACAATTTCGGCCGAGCTTCCAGGTTGATCCAAAAAATTATTTTGTGCTTCTTTTTTTTTTTTTTTAAACATTAAACAATCATTTAATTTCTATATTCTTTAATAAAAATCCTTTTTAATCATATTAATTTTGTTTGATTTAATTTCAAAATAATATGAACTAGGGTTAGGGTTACATCATTATAACCTACAATTCCCCATTAATCAAACCCTCAATTTATACATTAAACACTAAGATTAAACCATTAAAACTCTAATAATGATTAACCCTAGAATTAAATAGATTTAAGATTTCAAAAATTCATAACTAATTCAATTTAATTCCAAATTGAATGAAATAAAAACTAGGGTTTAGGGTATCATCTTACCTTGATTTTGATGAAGAAATAATGGCCAAAGAAGACCAAAAAACTCGGCTGTCACCTCCCTCAAGCTCTCGGCCGCCGCCCCTCCTCTCCTAGGGTTTAGGTTTTTGATTTTTTTCTTTTTCTTTGCTAAATGAATGATTATGGAAAAATATTAATGAGGTTTTATTTTTATAACCTAGGCTTTCACCTCCTTGGGCCCCTTTGACCTCCTAAGCCCAACTTAGCCCACTTGACTTAATTAAATAAATTGGTCCATTTAATTAACCCAAGTCCAAATCAAATAAGGAGTATTATTTTATTATTATTATAATTAAAATAATGCTAAAAAAAAATTCAAAATTTTTCGGGTCTTTACATTCTTACCCCCTTAAAAGAGTTTGGTCCTCCAAACTAAACGTACCTTAATTTTCGAAAAGTGTGTCGACTTCTTAAGTCTCTCCACTATGACCCAAATCGCGTTATGACCTTTCAACGTCTTCGGTAATTCAACCACTAAGTCCATTGCTATAATCTCTCATTTCCATTGAAAATGAAAGATACTCTTCCAAATAACAAGTAGTGGTACTTCTACCATTAACCTATAGAGATTTTATACACATATGTCTGTCAATTCTAAGTATTGGTGCACCTTTCATCTTGGTGACTCCGATACACCTTTTCAGGCGATCGTTGAATAAGGTTCCCTGCGCTTTTATCAAAGCGCTCCCTTATCCGGATGCATCATGATAATCACATCTATAGAATTTAAGGTCATTTCAATTCGTCTAAACCAATTCATTCAACATTAAGGTCATTTCAATTCGTCTAAACCAATTCATTCAACATTAAGGCCATTTCAATTCGTCTAAACCAATTCATTCAACATTAAGGTCATTTCAATTCGTCTAAACCAATTCATTCAACATTAAGGTCATTTCAATTCGTCTAGACCAATTCATTCAACATTAAGGTCATTTCAATCTGTCTAGACCAATTCATTTAATATTAAGGTCATTTCAATCTGTCTAGACCAATTCATTTAATATTAAGGTCATTTCAATCTGTCTAGACCAATTCATTTAATATTAGGTCATTTCAATCTGTCTAGACCATTTTATACAAAGTCCTCATCAAATGGACATAATAATAGTATATGTAGTGTTCAAGGTACGAGAACACAAAATCAATTCCAATCATCACAGATACCCATTAATTTCCTATACATCTTTGTATTCCTGGTATGAACAGAAAATTTCGAATAGTGCGATTCTTGTAAGATCTCTCGCTTTTTGTCTCGGTTGTCTGGTACCCAAATTCCCGACTTATACCTTAAGATCCCATCTTCGCCCATACGAAGATCTTTGCCTTGTCCTTTGCCCATGAGGACATCTCTCTCATCGTCTACACCTTGAGCCTCCTTAACTCTCTCCAAAAATGTAGGTTGAACAATTAACTGAGCTAGATATCCTCTAACTCGCACTGCTAAGTTTGAACCCTCAACGTTATTCCACGCACTTACCCCCTTAGAAATTAATGCCGCTAAGGTTCCCCTATTCTTCCTACTCAATGCATCGGCCACCTTATTGGCCTCCCTGGTGATACAAAATGGTACAATCAAAATCTTTAAGTAATTATAATCATCTCCTTTGCCTCATATTAAGTTCCTTTTGGGTGAAAATATACTTAAGACCCTTATGATACGTATGAATCTGACAAGTCGTTCCGTACAAGTAATGTCTCCAAATCTTTAATGCAAACACCACTGTTGCTGACCCTAAATCATGAGTCGGGTAATCCTTCTCGCGTTTTTTTTTTCAATTTCCTTGACACGTAGTCTATAACCTTATCATTCTGCATCAATACGCAGCCTAATCCTTTAAGCGAAGCATCGCTATAAATTACAAATCCGTCTGATCCAGATGGTAACGGAAGACATGGTGCAGAGACTAATCTTTGATTCAGTTCCTGAAAATTCTTTTCACATTCTTCTGACCAAACTAACCTTGTTCCTTTCTGCGTTAATCTAATTAACGGTCCTGGCAACTTAGAGAATCCTTCAATGAATCTCCTATAGTAACTAGCCAATTCCAAGAAATTTCTTATCTCACTAACTGTGGTTGGTCTTTCCCAATTCACTATAGCTTCTAGTTTTGTTGGATCCACTGCAACTTCATCCTTAGATATCACATGTCCTAAGAATGCCACTTTCTCTAGCCAAAATTCGTAATTCTTGAATTTGGCATACAATTGTTGTTCTTTCAGAATTTGCCGCACTAACCTCACGTGCTCTTTATGCTCCCCCTTAGTCTCTGAATATACCAAACACATCATCAATGGATACAATCACCCATTTATCCAATAGTTCTTGTAATTGTTCCTTCAGATCTTTAAGTTAAGTCAGCGCTATTCTGACGGTGCCTTAGATATTGGTGCGGTTTCTGGTGCCAAATCTATAGAGAATTCCACTTCTCTTTCTGGCAGTATTCCAGGCAATTATTCTGGGAACACATCCTTGAAATCTCTGATCACTGAAAGAGGTTCTATACGCACTTCTTTCTTATCCCTCTCACTAATATTGGCTAAAAACTTTCACATACTTTTCTTAACATCATTCAGGCATTCATCTCCGAAATAAAGTTCACTTGGGGTCTAGGATTCGATTCTTGGTCATAAAACTCTTCTCCAGATGGTAATCTGAAATACACTTCCTTCTTAAAGCCATTTTTCTTGGCATGGTAAGCAGCTAACCAATCTATCCCCAAAGATAATATCAAATTCATTCATTCCTAACTCGATAAGGTCAACCTCGAGTTCTCTTTCTCCTATTTTCAAAGGACAACACTTATATGCATATGAAATAGGAATTGACTCTCTTGTCAGAGAATCTATGACCAGAGGTAATCCTAATGACTCAGGTTTCAAGTTCATTTTCTTTGCCTAATAAGCACTAATAATTTAATACGTAGCACCAGAATCAAACAATGCATACCCATCACTAGAATAGAGTCGAATTGTATCTTCAACAAAATCATTTGTGGCTCTTGTGTCCTTGACAATCATGGTAACACTCGTCCACAACCACTACCGGTTCTTTTATCATCTTTTTCTCCTTGAGCAATTTCAGCTTCCCTTGGTTCTTGGTACTTCCACTGCGAATGTCTCATCTTGTCACCATTGTAACATTTCTTTTCCTTATACCAGCATTCATCAGTCTTGTGCTCCCCCTCGCACACTTGGCATTTCCCAGTAGTTCCTCACCCTTGGGCATCAATTTTGTTCCCCTTCTTGCGGTTATCGAAATTCTTATTCTGGTACTTACTTGCAGTACCTCCTTTCCACGGTTCTTATCCGTAGCTTTCCTTTTGTTACCGGTCTCATCTTGGTCCCAGCTTCCAGTTTCCAGTTTCCAGTGACACTTTTCGGTCCACTAGCTTCTTTAATAAGTAATAATATCTATAATATTTAGTTTAACAAACTCACTACATATATATACGTAGCCGTCTTGCTAGTTAATACTTTACGGTTCCGTCTCAAAAGACTAACTTCGATTTTATATTTCCGTCTCAACAGACTATAATTAAATTTTGTTTTCGTCTCAACAGACTAGATTTTAACTTTTGAAGACTTTCCGTTTCTAAAACACTTTAATAGTTCTTTTTGTTAACCTCTGAGTTATTCTTGACTCCTCGGTTTGGTTAACTAAGCTTTCTATTTTAGGTAACTTTCCTAAAATAGTAACTTCCATTCTTTCTATTTTATACTTTCTATTTTAGGTACTTTCCTAAAATAGTAATCTCTATACTTTCTATTTTAGGCACTCTCCTAAAATAGTAATTTATATACTTTCTATTTTAGGTACATTCCTAAAATAGTAGCTTTCTAAATTTAGTAACTTCCTAAATTTAGCAACCTTCCCCCCTTTGGGACATTATAGTTAGGGAAAATATGACTTCTTATAGGTTTGTTACTTGGATAATTTCCTCATTGAGTCCGTCTCAAAAGATTTTAACTTTTTCCTTTTAATCGTCGTTTCATTAGATCCTTGGTCGTTTCAATAGACCACTTATCAAATACCGGTCGTTTCACTAGACCTAAACTTAATTACACTCGACCGTTTCAATAGGCCGTTCATCTTTTCACATCGGTCGTTTCAGCAGACCATTCATTGTTCTCACTTGGCCATTTCAATCAGCCAATTACTTTTCACACATGGTCTTTTCACTCGACCAACTTTCTCGTTCTAGGTTAGCACACACGCTTAACACTTAAGAACAAAATACAAACAATTCCTCAAAATAAACTCCAATATTATCATTGCATTAAACTCTTTAAATTCCACAAAATATCTGGAGTTCGTTTAGAACTAACTACTCATTTTCTCTACTCATAAATAACTCAACGTCCCACTTTTCAATCGTGAAACAACACCTTCCTAGGTCTTCCCCTAGGTCTTTCACTAGGTACCTTTTGGTGTCTTTTTAGAACCTCTTGGTCTTCCTCTAGACCTTCTTACTGTCTCTAACTCTTAATCATCATCTTCAATTACAATTGGAGTAGCTTCACTACTCCCAATCTCTTCAACTTATACCTCAAGTATCTCACCTTAGAAACCTCATTCTTTATTACCTCGATAACTGCCTCGTCTTTTTCTATAGGTACCTTTGACTCTCCTAGGTCATATTACCAGCCAAAACTCAAAGAATATCTCCTGATCATCTCCTAGAATCAAGACAGATCATCATTAGCATATCTTCAATACATAATAATTATATACTTAAAGTAAATATGCTTTATTCTTCCAAAGCAATGAGTAAGTTATTCCTTTAACCTTTCCACTTAGTTTTCCTAACTTTATAATTTTCAAACCTAGAACCATTTCTTAATTCTGGGTTTCATCCCTCAAAAGTCAATTCTATTACTCCAAGGTACTTAGATCTAACACTTCCCATGAGACCTAAAACCGGAGCTCTGATACCAACTGTAACGACCCCGAATTTCCATAATTTTCATAATTCCATAAACATAAATAAATACCCCAAACGACGGGTCTACAACGGTAACTTAATTCAAACCATTACATAAGTGCGGAAAAATCAGATGTAACGGCTAAGTACAATAACTAGTACTAATAAAAGTTCTGAAATTCAAAATCATTAAATAATTCATTTATTCTACTTAATTGCTCCGTCTCTTCCTGATGACGGTTCTCCTCCTTTCTATTCCGATCCTGAGGGGAAAAAAATGAAGGAATGAGCGAACAATGCCCAGTAAGTTCATACGTGGTCTCATCGGTACAATGAGGAGACGAATAGAATGAACGAATCCAAAAATTATATTCAAGGATAGGTTATAGACAACAAATATGTGTATATTTCATAACAAAGAAAGTGTGGCAACTACAATTTTGTTATACTTTCAGACTTCCGTCAATTTCATGGGTCATACCCTACATTGAGTAATTCCCAAAACAACGAACACCTACATTGATGTCGTGTTTTCATAATACATGCTTTTCTCATTAAGCATAGTTTCATGGGTTATACCCTACATTGAGTATTCCCATATCGATCACCTACATTGATGTCGATTTTTCATAATACATGCTTTTCTCATTAAGCATAATTTCATAACTAGTAAATAATAATGCATACTAGTTATTACATACAGTGCATTCAAAGGTACAAGAACACACATAGCAATTTCAATATTTGCAGATATTCCATGAACAAGAACATATTATGACATACAAGAGTACTTAGGATCGTAATTCCTTACCTTAGCTTTGCTTCCTTCCTCGAGCAATGCCTTTACGCGAAAGACTCAATGGAGTTTCCAATGGAGTTTTGAAAAGACTCAATGGAGTTTTAAAAATTACTATCAGCCACAGATAGCATTCACGTTTTGAAAAGACTCAATGGAGTTTCCAAACGAAATTGATATACAAGAGTACTTAGGATCGTAATTCCTTACCTTAGCTTTGCTTCCTTCCTCGAGCAATGCCTTTACGCGAAATCTACAATCACGTAATAACATATCTTAGGTACAAGTAATCTTTTATTACTTCTTATGCACCTATACTTCCTTTCCTTAGTTAACCTATGAGTTACTATTTTTAGGAACTTTCCTAATTTAGCAGTTTCCTACTTTAGAAACTTTCTTCTTATAATTCTTTCCTCGAGATAAAACTTAGTTTCCTTCCTTTCAATGGAAGTCTAATTCCTTGATAACTTTCTAATTACGGTCCCTCTTCTCTT
Organism: Adenophora triphylla var. japonica; assembly: GCA_022495995.1. Taxonomy (NCBI): domain Eukaryota; kingdom Viridiplantae; phylum Streptophyta; class Magnoliopsida; order Asterales; family Campanulaceae; genus Adenophora; species Adenophora triphylla. The sequence continues at coordinate 313,504 of JAFEMH010001562.1, forward strand.
TTTGGGTAACCTTCTTTAATTAGAGAGTTTCCTCCTTTGGAAGTTTTCAATTTCGAATCCTACTATTTTAGGAATCTAAGTCTTTTAGTATTCTTTTTAATACTAAAGTGTTATTTTTTCTTCTTTCTCTTTTATATAACTTCTTTAAATTTCAAACGGTTCCTTTAGGTTTTCTTAATTTCAATAAAGTCTTTTAACTTTTCAAATTTTACAAAATAGTCCCTCAACTTTTGAAAAATTACAAAACAGTCCCTCAACTTTTGAAAAATTACAAAACAGTCCCTCAACTTTTGAAAAATTACAAAACAGTCCCTCAACTTTTGAAAAATTACAAAACAGTCCCTCAACTTTTGAAAAATTACAGAACAGTCCCTCAGAACCTTTGAACTTTTCAGTTCAGTCCTAGAGTTAACTGTCCAGTGGAGGATTTAACTGGAAATCAGAATTTAATCCTTCCAGCTTTGTAACTTCTCGGTTTGGTCCCTTTTCCGTTTTAAAACTAACTGTTTATATATAAACTAACTAAGATTCTAACCCTTAAATGGAGACAACCCAATTCAAGCCAAGAACAATTTCGGCCGAGCTTCGTGTTGATCCAAAAATTATTTTGTGCTTCTTTTTTTTTTTTTTTTTTTAAACTTTAAACAATCATTTAATTTCTATATTCTTTAATAAAAATCCTTTTTAATCATATTAATTTTGTTTGATTTAATTTCAAAATAATATGAACTAGGGTTAGGGTTACATCATTATAACCTACAATTCCCGATTAATCAAACCCTCAATTTATACATTAAACACTAAGATTAAACCATTAAAACTCTAATAATGATTAACCCTAGAATTAAATAGATTTAAGATTTCATAAATTCATAACTAATTCAATTTAATTCCAAATTGAATGAAATAAAAACTAGGGTTTAGGGTATCATCTTACCTTGATTTTGATGAAGAAATAATGGCCAAAGAAGACCAAAAAACTCGGCTGTCACCTCCCTCAAGCTTTCGGCCGCCGCCCCTCCTCTCCTAGGGTTTAGGTTTTTGATTTTTTTCTTTTTCTTTGCTAAATGAATGATTATGGAAAAATATTAATGAAGTTTTATTTTTATAACCTAGGCTTTCACCTCCTTGGGCCCCTTTGACCTCCTAAGCCCAACTTAGCCCACTTGACTTAATTAAATAAATTGGTCCATTTAATTAACCCAAGTCCAAATCAAATAAGGAGTATTATTTTATTATTATTATAATTAAAATAATGCTAAAAAAAATTCAAAATTTTTCGGGTCTTTACAGAGATCCCTCCCCTTTTCAGGACACTTAAAGGGGATTTTCATTTGAATGGACAAAAGAATTTTCAAGGTCTTTTCAACAACTGAAGGAGTATCTTGGATGACTACCATTACTTAGTATCACCATCTATAGAGAAACCCTCTACGTATACCTTTCGACAACCGACCTGGCTATTGGGTTTTAGGGTAACATGCGCAGCGGAAGACTTGATATAAATCACAAAACCCTAGCCATGAATCCATTTAATATGAATAAATTAAAACTATGAATATAGATTTACTAACCTTTGCTGCGATTTTGTCTTTCGTACATGAATTTGTAATTAAGTTTGAATTGTAGACAAAACTTTGATCTTCTTCCTTGTTCTTCCTTGTGATGAATCAATCAATGGTAGGACTTCAAGCTTTAGGTGATTATGCAATCACCCTCTATTGGTAATCCTCACGCGAACGAACCAAGATCTATATCTTGTTGGATTGCTAGATGATCCTCTATTGTTGAAACTGTTTTCAACAATCTATGGCTGTTATGGAATTGAATCTATGGAGTTTTGATCTTTGATTCATAATTAAAAATCAATGAATTAGTGTTTCATAAACCCTAATTCTCCTCCTTAATTTTTATATGTCTTGGCTGAAGAAAAGGGGGCTATTTATACTTTATAAATATTTCTAACAATTAGGAAGAAAACCCTAATCCAAGCCAAAAACGGAGGTGCCAGAATCTAGCGGTGAGGCGGGTGCCTGGGGAGGGGTGAGGCAGGTGCCTCATGCCTAGAAACTTGGCCCGTGGAATTCTGACTTTGAGGCTGGAGCCTCACGCAAACTGAGGCTGGAGCCTCATGGCCAGAAGTCCGGTATTTCCGTATTTGAGCCAATTTTCAATCCGTTCTTTGTGTGTGACCCTATAGGAATTATATTTATGTTGGTAGTGAGTTGAAACATCAATCCTCACAAGACGTAAGTGGTCTCTAGCAAGCCATTATGTCTTCCCAATTAAATATAACATCAAAGCTTGATTCCTTAATAGATCATTGCCACAATCCCTTTATCTCACGATGTCATATTGAACATAAGTCATGGTCCACGTCAGCTTATATTGTTCAATGCTTTCTCGATTCCGAATATGTTAATAATCCAAGTGCATTTGATCTCTATCAAATCTCTTGAGTATGGACATACATTTCATCAACACTATTCATCGAGGGGCCCAAGCAAACATCTCTCTTTATGAGGAACAAATCCCATCTTGACTTATCATTCTTTCCCTACAAGAATCCGGTCATGCCAACATAGCCCTTATTGTTATCCTATTAAAGATAGTGTTAGACTACATCAAACATAATGTTCATCATGTGGAAGACGATGATAATCTCAGGTACTAAGGATTCTAATGACACGACTACCATGAGATTAATTATGACATATATGACCATAGACCATGACATAAATATCATAGGTGGGTCAGTCAAGTACCTTGTTCTCGAACTAGTACCCACAAGCGTAATGTGCATCCCCATGCATATAATCATCTCTATGATTATCCATTACCAACTTATACTAGTTATTCACAATAACTAGGGATACAGATTATTAAAATAAACATGTAAAACATATAATAATCAAAATAAACATTCTCTATTATAAATGGTATAGCCGATTACATAACGGTATTAACTATGAGTCAAAGTAGTTATAAGCCTAGGAAATAACACCAACAATCTCCCACTTGTACTAGGCCCAATCTCCTATGTATCATATACCCATGGACCTAACATGACCATCATGCTTAGCTTGTGCAAGGGGCTTTGTAAGTGGATCCTCTATGTTATCGTCGGTTGATACTTTGCATATCTTAATGTCTCCTCTATTTATGAATTCTCGAATGAGGTGGAAACGCCTAAGTATGTGTTTGGATCGTTGATGTGACCTTGGTTCCTTTGCTTTGGCAATGGCACCATTGTTGTCACAATAAAGCTCCACCGGATTAGTGATACTTGGAACGACTTCTAAGTCACTAATGAAATTATTGATCCAAACTGCCTCTTAGCTACATCGGTGCCGCTATATATTCGGCCTCAGTTATAGAATCGGCTATGGTACTCTACTTGGAACTCTTCCAACAAATCGCACCTCCATTAAGCATAAACACAAACCCCGATTGCGATCTAAAATCATCTTTGTCAGTTTGGAAGCTTGCATCTGTGTAACCCTTTACAACAAGATCATCTTCCATCCCTCCAAAGACCAAGAACGCATCCTTAGTCCTTCTTAAGTACTTAAGGATCATCTTAACTGCCATCCAATGGTTTTCACCAGGATCAGATTGGTATCTACTCGTCTTGCTTAAAGCATACGAGACATCAGGTCTAGTACAAATCATGGCATACATGATCGATCCAATTGCCAAAGCATATGGAATCTCATTCATTCTCTTTCGATCACCAGTTGTCTTAGGACATTGAGTGTTACTAAGAGTAACACCATGACTCATTGGCAAGTTTCCTCTCTTAGAATTTCCCATCTTAAATCTTCTAAGAACTTTGTCAATGTAAGTACTTTGACTCAAATCAATCATCCTTTTAGATATTTCTCTATAGATCTTGATGCCAAGGATGTAGGCGGCTTCACCCATATCTTTCATTGAGAAACACTTCCCTAACCAAGACTTGACGGTCTGAAGTGCAGGAATGTCGTTTCCAATAAGTAAGATATTATCGACATACAATATTAGAAATAATACTAAGCTCCCACTGATTTTCTTGTATACACATGGTTCATCTTCGTTCTTGATGAAGCCAAACTCTTTGATCGATTCATCAAAATGAAGATTCCAACTCCTAGAAGCTTGCTTCAACCCATATATGGATCTTTGCAACTTGCATACTTTATTAGAATTTCTTGGATTGACAAACCCTTCAGGTTGTGTCATGTACACATCCTCAAGTAGCTTCCATTTAGGAAAGTTATTTTGACATCCATTTGCCATATCTCATAGTCGTAATATGCGGCTATGGCAATTAAAATTCTAATAGTCTTAAGCATTGAAACTGGCGAAAAGGTTTCATCATAGTCTATACAATGAATTTGCCTATATCCCTTTGCTACAAGCCTAGCCTTGTAAGTATGCACATTCCCATCCATGTCGGTCTTCTTCTTGAAGACCCACTTACACCCTATGGTTTTTACACCTTCAGGTGGATCAATCAAGTTCCAAACTTGATTATCATGCATGGATTGTATTTTGGATTCCATGGCTCCTAGCCATTTTTCCGAATCAGGAGTGGACATCACCTCTTGATAGGAAGTAGGCTCGTCATTCTCAATGACTTCCACTTCATTACTTTCCGATACGAGAAATCCATATCTCTCGGGTTCTAATTGTAATCTATCCGATCTACAAAGGACTTGTGTATCTTGAATCGATTCCACAACTCCTTGTGAACTTTGTTCCATCTCTACTCTTGGTTCCATGTTATCTTCCGGTTCTTGAACTTCTTCAAGATCAATTTTACTCCCACTAGATCCTTTATTGAGAAATTGTTTCTCAAGAAAAGTACCATATTGAGCAACAAACACTTTGTTCTCATTGCGGTTGTAAAAATAATATCCTTTAGTTTCTTTAGGATAACCAACGAAAATAACTTTGTCAGATTTTGGTGCTAACTTATTGGAGACAAGTCTCTTCACATAAGCTTCGCAACCCCAAATCTTCAAGAAAGAGAAATTTGGTTTTCTTCCATGCCACATCTCATGTGGGGTTTTAGGAGCCGATTTAGTAGGGACTCAATTTAGTGTGAACGCAGCAGTTTCTAATGCATGTCCTCAAAAGGAAATAGGAATGTCATTGTGGTGTTCCGGGTGGAGTCAACTCTGAAACGATTCCACAATTTTTGAGATGATTGCCAAACTCTTGGCTTAAATATTGACCACCTCGATCGGATCAAAGTACTTTAATAGTTTTGCCAAGTTGATTTTGTACTTCATTTTGAAATAATCTAAATATCTCAAACGATTCAATTTTGTGCTTCATCAGATAGACATAGTGATATCTAGATAAGTCATCAGTGAATGTAATAAAATACCGAAATCCTTCCCTAGCAATGCTACTTAATGGTCCACATACATCTGTATGTATAAGGGCCAATAAGTCACTAGCCCTTTCACTACTCTTAGTGAAGGGTGACTTGATCATTTTACCCAATAAACAAGATTCGCATACCTCATATGATTCATAATCATGTGAGTCTAAAAGTCAATCTTTATGGAGTTTAGATATACGTTTCTCATTTATATGACCAAGCCGTCAATGCCACATGTATGTGTTGTTCACATCATTCGGTTTAGATTTCTTATTTACATTATAGATATCTTCAACATATCATCAAGGATATAAAGGACATTAAATGAATTTGCAATACAATAAAGCATATCATTTAAATAAACAGAAAACTTCTTATTCTCAATAAGAAAACTATATCCTTCATTATCCAAACAAGAAACTGAAATAATATTCCTACTCAAATCCGGAACATAATAACAATTGTTCAAAATAAGTACTAGTCCACTAGGTAAAGTAACTTCATAAGTTCCTACTGCTAATGCAACAACTCTTGCTCCATTCCCCACACGTAGGTCCACTTCACTTTCTTTGAGTAGCTTTCTATTCGTTAGTCCATGCACATTTATACAAATGTGAGATCCATATCCGGTATCCAATACCCATGAACTAGAAGTAGAAAGGTAAATATCTATCATATAGATACCTGGAAGTAGTAGCAATCGTATTGCCCTTCTTCGCTTTTAGGCCTTCTTGATAAGCCTTGCAATTTCGCTTCCAATGACCAATCTCATTGCAATGGTAGAAAATTGCATCCTTTTGAGACACTTAGGGTTTAGCCTCTTCGGCATTGGCAACTTTTGCCTTAGGTTTAGCGACCTTTGCTTTACCTACTTTGCCTTCCTTTTTGAACCCCTTTCCTTTGTTAACCATTAACACATTTGCGGTACTAGGCTTCTTGATATTTTTCTCTGCAGTCTTAAGCATCGCCTGCAATTCTGACAGATTCTTTTCCATTCCACTCATGTTATAGTTTATAATGAAATGACCATAACTTTTGGGCAATGAATTCAATATCGTATTCGTTGCGAGTTCCAAATTCATAAATACCCAAGCCTTTTAAGGTGCTCAATATATCCTTTCATCTTAAGAACATGAGGACCTACCGATTGCCCCTCTTGCATCTTGCATGCATTAAGAGCCATCAACCCATTCAAATCCCAGGAAGGCAATTATGGCGGCATAATCCAATCCGATATCCCATTACCCGACTTGAAAAGAAGGTGGAGCGATATTCTCTGGAACATGGTCAAAGAAGGAAGGATAACATGTCCTGAAGATTCGGACTTCGTAAATATAGCCCGAACAAAGACCTTCTCCATAGGAGCGAGTTTTCTAACAGTGATCAACATCAGCAGTAGTAGACTTCGATGCAACGAATGCCTCGCTATCCTGGAGGAGGCCCTTCATGGCCTATATCACCAAAATTCCTCGGGATCTGGTAGTAGCACCAACAAAGGGACGCTTCCAGAGAAACAACAATATACCTCTTCAGCTTGGCTTGAGGTTGATGCGGAGATGAAATTACCCCTGGGATGGTTTTAATCAAGGAGTGGCAACCAGAACCTTCACCACATGCAATGTCTAGAAGGGTGAGCACCTCGAAGCCACAGAAGATGTCTGGAGAGGGCACGGTGAATACCCAGAAGCAGACCCAACTCAGCTTGAGTATGACATAAAGGGACTCCGAATCAGCTCGCCCTTCGAATGTCTAAAAGCAACTTTGATCATGTTCAAATGGAGGAACGTCATGGGGCACAATCATCCAGAAGATAACCAATACGAGATGAATGAAGAGGACGATGTCATCCTTTGGAAAGGATTAGCTCAAGGTCGTGATCATTTTTGCTCCATGATAAGCTGGAACGAACTTCGTAATGACCAAAAGGTTGTGAAGCCCCATCCTTTATCTTAGGAGGACATCAGGACTGCCGTCAAACCCCCAGTAGGAGAGATAACGGTCAATGAACTGAGAAGGGACGTGTGGCCATACGCTAACCGGAGCCCTTTCACGACAGAATCGGAAAAAGCAAACGAAGGAAGAACAAATCCTGCAGTGAAGGTACTGACTCGTTCCGGCCAGATTCCCGTGAATCCCCCTGAGACGACAAAAGGCCAATAATGCCAGCCCCTTAGACCGAGAAGGGCCCTTACACCAGAGAAGCTGATGTGCCCGATCCAAAGGGGGAAGACCCGATCTTAACTCAACTAAAATGCACTCAGGCCAACATTTCCCTCTGGTCCCTCCTCACTTCCTCTTACCCTCACAAGCTTAAGTTGGAAGAAAGTCTAGCCCGGACCATGGTCCCAATCGATGTAACCCGGGATGAGGCGATACAAATGATCGGCAACGTTCACTATGGGAACATCATCACCTTCACCGATCTTGACCTGCCAAAGTTTGGGGCTAACCACAATGAGCCTCTTTACATCACATTTCAGCTCAATGAACGTCGCCTTCCTCGGGTCTTGGTGGATGGAGGATCGGCCATGAATGTCCTCCCCGCCAAAATGATGGATTTGTTAAGAATCAAGCCGACAGAATTAAAGCCTTCGGCCCAAACAATCAAGGCATACGACTCAACGTCACGTGCTATTTTGGGAGTAGCCACTTTAAATCTTTTGCTTGGGAAAAAGATGATGCCCACAGACTTCCAAGACATTGACATCCCAATTACCTTCACCGCCATCCTGGGCCGAAGGGGTTTATTTAGATTACCTTGATTTCCTCCCCATGAGAAGTTGGGATGATTCCTCCACCCCGGATTGTCTGTGTTGCTGTAGGGGTTGTTTTATGGAGGCCTTGGGTTGTACCCATTTAATGCATGTGCCTGCTCATTATCAATAACAAATTGAGCACAACTAGAAAAAAAGTTTGTAGCATGAGTATGTAATCCACAAATAGAGCATGTATCATGAATAGTATTAGTACATGGAGAAGCACCATGAGCTGTTAACATATCAAATTTCTTATGTAATTGAGGTATATGCCTAGCAAGTTCATCATTCGTGTCCAATTCAAGCACACCTCTCACCTTCCCTCTAGTACTCTTTTGTTGGGAGTTAGCTCCCAACATTTCAAAAAGGTATTGAGTCTCTTGCGATATTTTGGTTCCAAGAAATCCACCCACAACATTTTCAACCATTACCTGATTAACAGGATTAAGGCCATTATAAAAAGTTTGGTTCAATAATGGAAGAAGAAAATTATGGTGAGAACATTAGACCAACATTATCTTAAACCTATCCTAACCCTCATGGAAAGGTTCTCATATTTCTTATGTAAATACAATGATTTTTTTGTCTAAATGTGGCCAATGTGGGATGGGGGTTAATATTTGCGTAAAAATGCATCATGCAATTCATCCTATGTGCTTATGCTCCTAGGTGTGAGAATCATCAACCAAGTCTTAGCATTCCCCTTCATGGTGTATGGGAAGCATTTTAACCTCATTTGTTTGTTAGTCACTCCCTTTTTTCTTGGGAAGTGTGACACATTCATCATATAATCTCTGAGAAAGGTCAAAGGGTCTTCGGTCGAAAGACCTTGATAGTTAGGTAACATTGCAAAATATTGACCCTTTACCTCATGTTCTTTGCTGCTTCAGATAACACAATACAAGACACTGATGTGTCTACCTTAGGACATAAGAAGTCTTGCTTTGTTTGGGCCGGTGGTTCTACCATCTCGGCTTTCATTTCCTCCTATACCCCGGTGGTAAAGGGATTAAGCTCTAGGTCAATTTCACGGGGCTTGCCCTCGTTAAATTTTAGTTTCTTAAGGCGATGACCTAGTCTATCAATGTCGTCGTTCAATGGATACAAGGTAGGAATCAAAGAACGTCAACCAAGCTGCACTAAGAAAATTAACTTGTTCAATCACAACAAGTCCCCAACAATGGCGCCAAAAACTTGATGGAGAATTACTCTCTCTAATTAAATTACCTAGCAAGTTCACTATTTTATCATTGTAGTAATATGAAATTGCAAGGGTCGAATCTACAGAGACTCATGGATGAACAAGTATATTTTAATAGTGCAAAGATTAACCATATACTAAGAAAGCAAGAATTAAAGCAAGTAAGAAGTCAAGAAAACAAGGGATTCATAGATTGAGATTTATAACAATTATCACTTTATGCTTTATTTCCTAGGGAATAAAATAGATCAATCTCGTTCAAGGGTTTGTTCACCAAAGATTAGGGTTAGGACGTTTGATATATTTCGCTAGGTCAATACAAACATTTGAACCCTAATGATTTCTATCTTTGTTAATATATTTCACTAATTGATGGATGTGGTTTTACCCATCCAAAAGATATGTTCCTAGCTTATCTGATGCTCGAAATCTTGGGAATTTAATGTATTTTGTAGTGTTTTGAAAGTACAGGGGTTGAAGTGCAATTACTGAGAAAACAGAGGATCTAAGGGACCAAACTGCAATTATGGAAAATTGGGGAGGAATCTGATATTATAAAGTGCAGGGGCCAAAGTGAAAATATTATAAAGTTCAGGGGCCAAAGTGAAAGTCTGAAAAGTTTAAGGACCAAAGTGCAAAAGAGAAAAGTATAGTGACCAAAGTGCAACTGCGCACTTGCGAAACGAATCCAAGGAAGGATTGCACAAAATGGGGCCAAAGATGGGCAGTGGCCGGCCAAGTCAAGACATGGCCGAGACTGGCTCGCCGCAGTGGACCTTGGGCGCTATTGACCTGGCTTGTGTTTGGACTTGGGCGACCGCACAAGACATTTTGGCGATCGCACAAAATGAAGATTAAAAAACCGTATACTTTCTGTACAATTGGGCGGCCGCCCAGAACCAAAGTGGGCGACCGCCCAGCCCCCGTAAATCAGATTTTCAGTTTCCTTTTCCAAGGAGGATTCTACCCATTTTTCCTAATTTTTGCTTCCCTTTTGCCCTAATATATATATATATATATATATATATATATATTATATATATATATATATATATATGTATATGTAAAGCTAGCACCCTTTTAGAAAGGCTTTTATTCTACTTTTCAATGTTGTAGTCAAGATTGAAGGATTTTAATTTTCATCAATCAATTCAGGTTTTATGTTCTTAATTTTATCTCTTATATCTATTGCTATGGGTATGAGTAGCTAAATTCTTTAGTTTGCGGATTGGTAGTAGCACATATTAGATCTTTATGCTAGGGTTTTAATTCTTCCTATCTCTCTCGTTCTTGTTTTTCTCAAACATTCTTAACTATCGTTCTTGAGATCAATTGTATTGACCTTGCGGAATATACCTTTGACCTCTTGAATTTATTTGGGTATGAATCATTGCGCTTGCGTGGATGATTTGTAATTTGACCATTGTTGAGAATTGTAGATTCAATTGATGACCTTATGGAATTCACTTGAATCTAGGTGTTTAAGTTCTTATGATTTAATGACAAATTCTTGAATGTTTATATTAACCTTGCGGAAATTATAAACAAGATAGCGATTTTAGGGTTTTAATGTTGGTATAGACCTTGCGGAATATATTAACATCTTAACCCTATACTTTTGTGAACGAACCCAAGAATGAGATTTGAAAGGAATAAAAGTGACGGGCTAGGCCCAGCAAGCAAGCCCAGTTATTTCAAGCATTACAGCCACCACGTGCCTAGTGAGTCGGCCCAATTATTACAAGACCCAAGGCCCATCGTCAAAGATCAGTCGACCTAGCTCACTGTCCGACCTACATGGTCCCAACCTAGCTATTGTCTGACATACGGTCCAGATTCTATTCGGGTATGGTCCGACCCTATCCATCAGTCAGGTCGACCTAGACCCAGTAGGCGACCTCGACCTATCATAGCACATGATGACCTACAGAGCCCAGACGTGAATACAATTCTTTCCATAACGGACTCCCTACAAATCAGGAGTTATTTATGGACAAGATCTCTTATGCTAATCTGATCCACGATTCTAGGGATCTAGCACAATCCTATTACAAATATAACTCTCATATACAACTATAAATACATGACAATATCAACCGTTCCAAGGTAATTGCTATTTAATATTCGGAATACATCTGTTCATTATATTTTATCAGCTCTCTATACACCGTACTTACTCTCACGCCCGAGGGTCTTCGTCGGAGACCATTCTGGCTAGTCGTGGGTTCTGCTTTCAGGTTAAAAGCTAGGAGATCTATCTTGCTGATTGGACAGAGATTGATCCAACACGATTCTTGCAGCATCAGTTTGGTTCCATTATTGGGAATCGTGCTTTTTAACCTTGAAATTCAATAAACAGAGTAATCACGGTGTCTGACGGGCATGTCTCGGATGCCTCAGATGAGCCCAACAAAAGAAACGTTGGCGGTAACACGAACGTCGGTGCTGGAAACCGCAATATTAATATGCCTCCACCTCCTCCTTCTCTGTGTCAGGCCAGGAGGGCAACACGTTCGAGCAGCGTCGCTGATGGCGAAGGCTTGCTAGACGGCAGAAGGGAGAAAAGGCCTATAGTCGAGCAAGAAGCACAGCCCCCTCCAAAATGCCAACAAGCAGGGCGAATGGCTGCAGGCGACAGACCAGGTCCCTCAACCAATCCCCTCAATATGAAGGAGATGTTGCAGGAGCGGGCTAGAATTTTGGCGGAATTGCTTGATATGCCAGACTCGCCTGAGCAGAACGATAGGAGATCAGAAAGAGCAGCTCCCTCTCAAAACTATCACAGCCAGCCTAGTGGGAGTGCTAGGCAAAATGGGAGTGCCAGGCAGAATGGCGAACAGCAGATCGTACCACACGTTCGTACCCACATACCGGTTCCACCTGACGACTTGCGAAGCCATCTCAACACGAATAGGGAGCAAGAAGCTGAGTCGGAGTTAAGGTAACAAAGGGAGGCTAAAAGGAATGAACATAGGTCGTCGGCCAGAATGGAGAGGTCGCGTTCCCACCATGAGAGAAATGGCCGTAGGTCGTCTGTGAGGTCAGTTAGGTCGCAATCTCATCGGGTTAGGAATGGGCGCAGGTCGCCAATCAGGGAAGATAGGTGCAGGTCGCCGGTAAACTCAATAAGGTCGCCTTCTCATAGAGGCAGGTGAGGTAGAGAGGTGACTCCCCCTAGAAGTGAAAGGCATAGGGCAAACTCAAGAAGAGAGCATCACCAAGATGAGCGACAAAGATCCAACAATGTCTCACCATCAAGAAACGACAATCCAGATGCTAGGGAACTGTTGCAGTGGAAAAATCTACTATGTCCCATTTCTAAACTTAGGCATGAATGTTAGTGCAAATCTACTAAGGTACAAGAAGGTGAAGCTCTTTCTTAATAATTGTAAAATGTACAATAGGACAATCTTTTAGGGACAGAGGGAGTATTCAGGTGTGACCAATGCCCAGAACCAAATGCAACATCTGGAGGCTACCATGTGTTTCGTCTCCATCGAAGATGATATGATGTGCAAGGCATTAACCAGTACCCTCACAGGGGCTGCACTGACCTGGTTTTGTGGTTTGGCGTCGGGTTGTATTACCACATGGGAGTACATGAGGAGGAAGTTCCTAGATCGCTTCTCGATAGCTGGAGCCCGAAAGTTGACGGTCACCGACTTGAACAATCTGATGCAAGGAAAGAATGAAAGCTCGATGAGCTACTATCCAAGTTCAAGGAGATGGTCAACCAAATTGAAGAGGACCTGACAGATAGGGAAGTGATAAATTGCTTCAGGAATGGGGTATCCTCTGCAGACTTAGACTACGAGCTAAAAGTCAGGAGCGTGAAAACCCAACAAGAACTATTCGAAAGGGCCTACAATGTGGCCATAGCTGAAGAGAGGAAGGAAAATAAGAAGGAAAAAGGTCCCAAGTCCGAGGTCGTAGATACTGATAAGAAGAACCCAACAAAGAGCGGTGGTAACAACAAGAATGGGAAAAACAGAACAAGGGCGACTGAGAGAGTGCCCGAGACCTTTACCCCGTTGACAGTAAGTCGCACTGAAATCTTGAATACTATCAAGCTAGGCCCACCAGCCCCAATGAACCCAGGAAATAAGTTCAGAAGGGATAATAATAGCAAATATTGTGATTATCACAAGGATACGGGTCACACTACAGAAGACTGTATGAGTCTGAAACGTATCATTCAGAAGTGGGTTGACAGTGGAAAGCTCGACAAATATGTGAAAGTAGCTCAGCCTGGCGGAGGTGAGCGATCTGCTGGAGGTATACTTGAGCCAAGGCAACCTCGACTGAATTTGGGAGTGATTACTGAGCAAACGAGCAACACTGCATTGAAGCATAAAATTTTTCAGCTTAATAAAGCCCCTCACGTGCCGCCTAGAAGCTACATCAGGGATGAGGTTATAAGTTTCTATTCAGACGAGCGAGCTACCAACATGGCAGCCAGAGAGAAAGTTCTCGTTATCCTTGGGCTGATTGATGGGTGTACGACGAGCAGACTCTTGATAGACACGGGGGCCTGCAAGGATATTCTTTTTTACAGAACATTCAAAGAGATGGGACTCTCAAAGGAGTTGCTGTCACCTTATGATGGTCGACTTGAAGGCTTCACCAACCATAGGGTGGATGCTAAGGGGCAGATCGAGTTGGACATTGATATAGGCCAACATCCTTTTAGAGTCGTCACCAAGTTTGGAAATTACTGATTTTGAAAAAAAACACACACACACACACACTAAAAATATTTTCTCTCTAGGCTCTTCACGTAACCCTAATTAGGGCGGCTGGTTCTCATTGCCGCCACCTTGCTGTTCAACAATTCTGGTGTCTCTCTTCTTTCCTTGGCGGAACCTTAATTAGGGTTAGCCTTTATGGCTGCCTCCGATGGCCTCATGGCTGGTTTAAATGCTGGTCCTCCCTCCAATACATCTCCGCCTACTGCTGGAGCTTTTGCAGCTGCTTTCAATGAACAAGGGGCTTCATCCGGTCATGGTAATGTAATTCCTAATTCTAATGGTAATGGGCTTCCTAATCCTAATGGTAATGGGTCTTGTGGTATTCATAATGCTGAAAATTTGTTTCCTAAACCTAATATGCATCAGCCGCCTCCTATTTCTCCTTCAAAAGCCAAATCTTTTTCCTCTTTGTTTAAGGATTCTCCTCATGTTAATCCGGTTCCAGCCATGAATCTTGTGCCTATGTCAATTCACAAAGGAGAACCGGCCCTTAAATTTTCAAAAGAGACGATTCAATCGTTGGCTCAACCATTTAAGTTCACTCTTGTTGGTAAATTTTCTCATGGTAGACCAAGTATGGAAATCACTAGACAATATTTTTTAAAATTTGGATTGAAAGCAGATTTTTCTTTGGGTCATGTTGACTCTAAGCACATTCTTATTCGTTTAATGCATGAGGGAGACTTTAATAGGCTATGGGCTAAAGAACAATGGTATTTAGGCAGATTTCCAATGCGAGTTTTTCATTGGTCTCCTTCGTGGCATCCGAAAAAGGAATCGTCATTGGTTCCTGTATGGGTTGGTCTTCCGGGATTGCCAATCCACATGTTTAACAAAGTTTGTTTGTACTCCATTTCTAAGATTTTTGGGGAACCGCTTTCTATTGACAAGGCCACGGCTGAGCTATCTCGGCCTAGTGTTGCTAAGGTGCTTGTTCAAGTTGACCTGCTTAAGAAACTTCCGTCTAGGGTTTTCATAGATTGTGGTGATGAGTTTTCAAGCTTTTTTCAAGAACTAGAATTTGATAATCTTCCCCAATATTGTAAGCATTGCTATAAGTTGGGCCATGATGTTTCTAAGTGCTTTTATCTTCATCCCAAAGATAAAGTGCAGAATAATAAGGATGCCGCTAATAATAACCTTGTTGGGCCAAACAATTCGCATCCTAATCATGTGGAGAAGAACAAAGATGTTTTGGGGAAAACTACTACTAATGTTGGTCATGAAGATAATAGCAAAGCTGATAAGGACTCGGGGCTGGTCAAAAAACCTCAAATATATGTCGCAAAGAACAAGGTAACTGAAGGCGTTAATTCCAAATCTGCTCAACAACATGACAGTGGTGGTACTCAAAAAGATAATGCTTCGGTTTCCAAAGGCAAAAGTCACGTGAATGCTGTGCAAGGTACGTACAATATGGCCTCGAAATCTAATTTGGAAGGTATGCATCTTACTCATACTTATTCAATGAATGTAGTTGGCTCTTCTTCTATGGTTCAAAAACCCCCATCCCCCCTTGGATCGAGATTCTTTGGTTCTAACCTTGTTACTAATGGTTTTAGTTTTCTTCCAAAGAGTGGTGCCCCTTTTGTCTCCCCTAACTCTCTAAAAATAGCTAATAATATAGAAAGGGCTGATTCTAAGGCCAATCCCGGTGGCAATCACTCAATTGTTGAAGATGGGGCTATTGATCTTGAAGACGAACATGAACAAATTCAAAATGGTTTTAATGAGGTTGCTAAAAATAATTCTACCTTTGGTACCTCGTTGAACAATGTGGATGGACACATTAACTTGGAAGATGGAAAGTGTGTATCTGATTCTGAATTGGAGGTGGTAGATACTACTAGTCGTAAATGGCCTGGGGAATGATAATTGATAATCTTCAGTTATCCCCTCGCGGACCTAGAGTTACCTCAGATTTTGATATCCAAGAGGTTTTCAATGAAGGTAGGGATTCTTTATTTGATGGGAATGTCCCGGAATATGGGAAATCCAATGATTCTTTGGCTTAAAAACCCTTTCTTAGTTTTTAATATCAAAATCGTTTTAATGGTTGGTATTCTAAGTTGGAATATCCGGGGTATTGGTAATGCCATCTCGGTTCGTCGGGTTAAGAGGTTATTAAGGATTCATGATGTTTTTATCTGTGGTATTTATGAGCCTAAGGTGGATCCCCTGTTGCTTCCGTCTTACGTTCGTAAAATTCGTTGTCTTGGAGGTGTTGCTAATGATAAGGGGAATATTTGGGTTATTTGGAAGTTTGGCATCACTTGTGATGTTCTCTTTCATGATGACCAAGTTATCACTATTCGGGCGTCTCATTCTCTTTGGCCTAATCCCGTCTTATTGTCCTTTGTTCATGCTAGTTGTAGCAGGTATACTAGAAGGATTTTATGGGATTATTTAATTGATTTGAGTAGCACTGATGATCCCTGGTTAATTGTATGGGATTTTAATTCTGTTGTTGATCAATCTGAGAAGATTGGGGGTAGGCCTGTGGTCGATTCTAGGGTTTCTGAGTTTGTTGATATGATTCAGATTTCTAATCTTATTGATGGTGGCTATAGAGTCCATGTTTTCACATGGTGGAATAAGAGATCGAAGCGTGCCACTATTCTTCAAAGGCTGGATCGTGCTCTGTATAATGATAAATGGCTGAGTTGTTTTGCTCAAACCTCTATCGATCATCTTAATAGGACCTGTTCTGATCACGCTCCTTTGGCTATCAATATTCGCTTAGTTGATGAAGTCCGTAAGGGTGTCTTCAGATTTCTCAATGTTTGGACTCGCCATGACTCTTTCACTTCTTTGGTTCGCTCCTCTTGGGATGGTAGAATCTTTGGTAGGTCGTTGGTCAAGTTTGGTAAGAAGCTTACTCGTCTCAAACATGATATTCAACTTTGGAATCGTTCTACGTTTGGGAGAGTTGACTAACTTGTGAAGCATGCTGAAGATGAAGTTTATGCTAAAGAGCTGTTATTTGAGCAAGATTCAAGTGATGAAAATAGGGCTGCCCTTCATCTTGCCCAAGCTAACCTCTCCTATCGCCTTGAGATTGAAGAGGAGTTCTGGATGCAAAAAGCTAATTTAGCCTGGGTTAAGGATGGTGATAATAATACTCGGTTCTTTCATGCTTATGTGAAAAAAAGAAGACATAAATTATACATCCATAAAATCCGGGATAGTGACGGGAATTGGATTGTGGATCAGGGTCTGATTCTGGAGGAGGCTATTCGTTTCTATTCAAATCAGCTTAATGGAAATCCTGATGAGTATGTGGATCCCCCTGATGAGCTGCTGAATGTGATTCCTCGGTTAATTTCCAATGAGGAAAATAAGATGCTTATTACTCCCCCTACGCTTAAAGAGTTTCATGATATCATCCTAAGTATGAGTGGGACTAGTGCTGCTGGTCCGGACGGATTTACGGGGGAGTTCTATCACAAATGCTGGGATATTATTTGCATGGATCTTTATAATGCTGTCCTTGAGTTCTTCTCAGGGTTTCTTCTTCCTCGGAGCTGGACTAGTACGCTTATTGTTACTATTCCTAAGGTGGCAGCTCCTACTTCCTTCTCGCAGCTTCGGCCTATTAGTTTGTGTAATTTTTCCAATAAAATCATTACCAAACTTTTATGTACTCGGCTGCAATCTGTCCTCCCTCGTATTATATCTCCTCAGCAAAGTGGCTTTGTGAAGGGTCGTCTGATTCATGAAAATGTTTTGCTTGCTCAAGATCTCTTTCAGTCGCTTAAGAAGAAGGTGCATGGGTCTAATGTTGCTTTAAAGCTGGATATGGCTAAGGCGTATGATAGACTTTCATGGTTTGCATTGATTAAGGTGATGAGGAGATTTGGCTTTGCTGAAGAATGGCTAGACATGATATTTAGATGCATCAATTATTGTTGGTTCTCGGTTCTTATTAATGGTACTGCTAATGGTTATTTTGTTTCTACTCGGGGCCTTCGCCAAGGGGATCCTATATCTCCTAGCCTTTTCATTATTGCTGCTGAAGTCTTAAGCCGGGGTCTTAATAATCTCCATCTCCTTCACCCTCATGTGGCTTTTCATACGGGCAATCTTAATGTTCCTATCATCTCTCATTTGTCCTATGCTGATGATATCATTATCTTTTGTAACAGAAATATCCCATCTCTTGAGCGTCATATGGAGTTCTTGGTGTCCTATCATCATTTCTCAGGGCAGCTCATTAGCATATCTAAATCTTGCTTTCTGACAGGTCGGGATGTGGCTGATCATGATAACTCTATCTCTCTTATTACGGGGTTTCAAAAGAAAAATTTGCCTATTATTTATTTGGGTTGCCCTCTTTATATTGGTTGGAAAGTTCAATCATTGTTCGATCCTGTTATTCAGAAGCTTCGGGATAAGCTTGCTTCGTGGCAAGGTAAATTACTCTCGGCTGGTGCTAAGCTTGTTTTGATCAAGTCCTGCCTCCAAGCTATTCCCATTTATTATATCTCTTTACTTGATCCTCCGAAGGGTGTTGTTAATGCCATGAATCGCCTTATTGCTAACTTCTTTTGGAGTAGCTCTGAAGGGGGAAAAAGTGTCATTGGGTTTCTCGAAATGAGTTTTTATGGCCTATAGAAAAAGGGGGTTTAGGCCTCCGCAAATTTGAGGAGATGGCGATTGCTTTTTCTATGAAGCTTTGGTGGAGGTTTCGTACGTCTAACTCTCTTTGGGATCAGTTTCTTAAAGCCAAATATTGCGTGATACTCATCCTATGGATGCCATTTCTAGATTGGGCTGCTCTCATATTTGGAAGCGGATGGTTGCTGCTAAGGATTTGGTGGAGAGCCGTATTGCTTGGGGTGTGGGTTGTGGTGAGATTTCTATTCAAGAAAAGTGGCTTCCTCATGATATCCCTCTCCTTGATGATCGCCATGATCAGATTTTTTCGTTATTTGAGGATGGTGTTTTAAGGGAAGATTATATTCGGGATACTTTTGGTCAGCAATGTTTGTCGGAGCTTCAAGCCTTTGGTATTTGGATTGATGGTGA
The DNA here is from genome assembly GCA_022495995.1 of Adenophora triphylla var. japonica. Taxonomy (NCBI): domain Eukaryota; kingdom Viridiplantae; phylum Streptophyta; class Magnoliopsida; order Asterales; family Campanulaceae; genus Adenophora; species Adenophora triphylla. The sequence continues at coordinate 332,608 of JAFEMH010001562.1, forward strand.
TTGTGATCTGCCGTTTTGGTCTCCCTCTTCTTCGGGCAAATTTTCTATCTCTTCGGCTTGGAGGGAATGTCGGGTGTCCAGGATTCAGAGTAGGGTTTTTGCTTGGTGCTGGCATAAGTCTATTCCTCTCAAGGTGTCCATCTTCATGTGGAAATTCCTAAAGGCTGCTCTCCCTACTGATGACAACATATCTCGTAAAGGTATCTCTATTGTTTCTCGTTGTCATTGTTGTGCTAACCCTTCTCTTGAATCTTTACAACACATTCTTTTACATGGTGATATTGCTTTTCATGTGTGGAATTTCTTTGGGAATTTGATTGGCTTCCAAATCTCGGGTTCTACTATCATGCAAAGGATGATTGCTTGGCATGCTTGTAAAAATTCCAAGCTTAGTCGGGCCGTGGATTGGTTGGGAGATATTCTTCCATGCATCATCTGCTGGGAGCTTTGGAAGCACATAAATAAATGCAGGTTTGATGATGTTACTCCTAGTTGGGAAAAGGTTCGTAATAATATTCAGTTCCAAATCAGTGAAATCCTTCGGGCTCACAGCTTATCCTTTCATGTTCTTCATTCGGAGGTAAATATTGCTTTATTTTTTAATATTAGTATGGCTGCTCCGTCTATTGCTCGTGTCAAACTTGTTTCTTGGACTCCTCCTTCTGTGGGACAAGTGAAAGTTAATACGGATGGTGCCTCACGTGGAAATCCGGGCATTGCCTCGGGTGGTGGTATTTTGCGCCTGCATGATGGATCTTTTATATTTGCTTTTTCTTGTTTTTATGGTAATGCTACTAACATGGTTGCAGAAGCTAGGCTGCTCTTGATGGAATTACTCAAGCGAGGTTAATGGGTTTCAATTCTATTTGGCTTGAGGTGGACTCTGAAGTTTTGTCTCTCATTTTACTTCGCAAATGCAATATCCCTTGGGAGATTTGGTATTTCATTCAAGACATTTTCAGAGTTATGGAGGAAGCGTCTATTCAGGTAACTCATGTCTACAGGGAAGGTAATAAAGTGGCAGATTTTCTTGCAAATATCTCGGCAGCTGAGCAAGCGGATTTTCAGTTTTCTTCGTTGGAGACTTGCCCCAAGCCGTGTCAGAGCCTTCTCTACTTTGATCGGATTTCGTATCCTAATATTAGGCAGTAGTTTCTTTCTATTTATTGATGTATTTTCTTTTGTTTTTAGATTCTCCTCCCTTTTTTGTTGAGGATCTTACAGGTTGTGTAAGAACTCCCCCTAGGTTTCTTTTCCTGGTGGTTAAGGTTGTCATGTCCCCCACCATGTTTGTAATTTTATTTTTCGTTATTAATAAAATCTAGGGAGTACCGTCTCCTTTTGACAAAAAAAAATTATAACAGAGGAGGATAATGGGAATCTTACGGCTGTCCCGTCTATGGAAGAGGTTAAGAATATTGTTCTTGGTATGAATGGGCAGAGTGTAGCGGGTCCGGATGGTTTTACGGGAGAATTCTACAAAGCTTGTTGGGATGTGATTAAGAATGATTTAGTCCGTGCCATTGGAGATTTCTTTTCGGGGTTTCAAATGCCACGTAGCTGGACAAGCACCTTAATAGTGACCATTCCCAAAGTGGACAATTCGACTTCTTTCTCGGACCTAAGGCCAATCAGCCTTTGCAATTTTTGTAACAAAGTTGTCACCAATTTATTAACTCGTCGTTTGGCCCCTATTCTTCCTCGGATTATATCCCAGCAGCAAAGTGGTTTTGTTCGGGTAGAGTGATTCATGAGAATGTGCTTTTAGCCCAAGAGATCCTGCAGTCCATCACTAAGAAAGTTCGCGGTTCCAATGTTGCTTTAAAGCTGGATATGGCAAAAGCTTATGATAGGCTTTCTTGGTTTGTCTAATAAAGGTTATGCGTCAGTTTGGGTTTGATGAGGTCTGGATTGATTTGATTTATAGATGCATTTCTAATAGCTGGTTTTCTGTTCTTGTTAATGGGGAAGTTTTGGTTTCTTTAACTCTACGAGGGGTTTGAGACAAGGAGACAATTTATCTCCATGTTTGTTCATTATTGCTGCTGAAATTATGAGTAGAGGTCCTTAGACTTCAATTTTTTAGCTAAGTCCATTTTATAGAATAGGTTAAATTTAGGCTTGAAGACTGGCACAAGACTCATTGGATTGGAGAGTTGCAGTTCCAAGCAGAATCAAAACCGCCTCTCAGAACCGCACATGCAACCGCATGTATATTTTCCTTGATTCTGCTCCCTGAACCAACTGTAGTGTAACCGCTTATGAACCACACCTTTGCAGTTCATCTGCAATCACTCTGTGCAACCTCCTGGTTTAGCAAACCGCACATCATGAACCGCTCTACACCAGACCGCATCCAATGATTGAAGACTTGAAGTGAACCACTTTTTAATCGTTGGAATCCACGTCAGCAAAATCAAAAGTCAACCACTAAATCTTGTCACGTGATTCAATGTCAGAGAAGATCTGCAAGGATCTTGAAAAGGTGACAGGTGTCCTAACCTCATTGCTTACAGCTGGAGCCTGATCAGCTTTATCTGCAGCAGCTGTACCAAAGGACAAAAGTGGATATTGTGGACCAATGGGAAAGCATCAAGTACTGTCCTTACAACAGCTGTATCCAATGGCTAGTTTCTTGATGCTTGGGTATAAATACCCCTAATCTTCACCATTTGAAGATTGCTTGAAAAATTGAGAAGTGCTGTGTTCATAGAAGCTGAAGCTCTGCCCAGAAATTCATAAGTCCTTTGAATCTTCATCTTCTACCTTCAAGAAATATTCCCCAGCCCAGAAATCAAGCCTTAACACATTCAAGAATCATTGAGCTCTACATCTCACAGATTTAAAGAGCCTTGATCTTGTTCTCACACACACACCTCACTTGTTTAATCACATAGATTAATCACTTGAGATACACTGGTTATAGTCTAGGATTTGTTCTTCATAGAAAAGTTTTTATTGTACTTTGTAATCTCTCAATATTCAATATAAAATCTCTCTTAGAAATCCAAGACTAACCATCTTGGTAGTGGACGTAGATCGTTTATCGATTGAACCACTCCAAATAGCTTGTTCGAACTTTACTGCATTTATATTTTCTGTGCTTGCTAATTATTTATCTCTGTCTCTGTTTGATCTTATTTTAGTTATCCATTATTGTGAAATAGTGTTTGGAGTTAACATTGTCAAAAATAAACGTGTTTGTAAAACTGCACTCACCAAAACCGCCAAGCAAAACCGCACTTACAAACCGCCTCTTCAAAACCGCTTTACACTCTATTATTCCGCTGTGCATTTTACATCTTCACTTGCAGCTTATTATCAACTGCAAGAGGATTTTGTAAGCAAGAGGTTTAGATTTTATAAGAGGGCGAAAAATTTGAAACAGCTATTCACCCCCCCTCTAGCTGTATTTTCACCCTTGTTGCCACCTTTGGGACCAACAAGTTGTATCAAAGCAAACACTTTTAAAAACCACTGTTTTCAAGATTAACAGCTGGTGTGCCGATTCGTTATGGCAACCTCAAAGACAATGACAACTGTTAACTATTCACACATTCCAATTTTGGACGAAGACCACTTTGACATCTGGAAGTGCCGAATGCTTATTCATTTGGAAACTATAGATGAGATGCTGGTGGAATGCGTAGTTAATGGGCCATTGATTCCAATGAAGGCCAACACTGATGCAACCACCAATGCTGAAACTCCAGAAGTCAAGAAGCCGAAAGAAGAGTGGTCAGATGAAGAGAAGAGATTAGTTGCCTTGGACAGCAAGGCTAGGCACATTATTTCTGGAACCCTCCCCGTTTCAACTCTTCAGAAAGTAATGTACCTCAAAACCGCAAAGCAGATGTGGGATGCCATAGAGAGCTACCTCGAAGGTGACGAAGAGTGCAAGGAAAACAAATTATACACTGTTGAAAGATCCTACAACAACTTCAACAGAAAATCCAACGAAACCTTGCGTCAAACCTACGATCGCTATGTTGAGGTAGTTAATGCTTGTAGATCTCTTGGCAAAACTTTAACCGATAAGGAAATCAATATGACTTTCCTATCTGCTTTAGGTTCTAGATGGGTTAATAAGGCTACCTCTCTAGAAGACTCCAAAGTTTTGGGTACTTGGTCGTTAAGTAACTTGTACGCCAATCTTAGAGTCTATGAATTAAAATTAAATCATATTGAAGAAATTGAAGGAAAAACCAAATCACTTTCTATGTCCGTAGTGGAACAAGAGGAGAAACCATCTACATCCAATCAAACCACTGATCCTTCCATATCAACATCATCACTCATCGAAATGGATGATGATGACTTTGCCATGTTTGTGAAAAGATTCCAAAAATTTAGAAAATCTTCAAAACCTTTCACAAAATCATTTTCAAAAGGCAAACCTCCTGCAACATTTTCTAGGGCTGCAGATACAAAGAAAAAGAGTGACCTAGTTTGCTACAACTGTAGGAAACCTGGCCACTTTGCATCTGAGTGTCCACAGCCTAAGTATGAATATATGAAAAAGAAAACCGCTCCTGCGAAATTTTCTCGTCGCAAGGGAATGGTTGCTGAGGAGGAAGAGAATTCCAAGGAATTAGCAACTTGGATTGAAACAGATTCTGATGATGGAAGTGATGATGAAACCGAAGAGGTTAATCTCTGCTTAGTTACAGATGCTTCCGATGAGTCAGATTCTGAATCATTTGAGTTGCAAGATATGGAAGAAAAAGAGGTTTCTACAAAACTTCCAAATTATAAATTGGATGATGATATCAAACTTACTCCTAGCGTTAAGATAGGAAATTGCTCGTATTCACGTCCCATTTTCTCATCTAAAAATGCTCCACCTTCAAAAGCAATTCCAAAGAAAGTTTTTAAAAAGGTGGTGGAAGAGGTTTCTCCCATGGAACATGAAAAGATGTTTAAGGAAGCTGAAATGGTGATCCATCAATTCTCTAATCTTAATAAAGCCGCTTAGCTCATGATGAACTTAATCTGTACAAGACGGAGAAAACTGTGATGAGGTCTGAAATTTCAAATCTTAAGGACCAAATCAGAAGTATGACTCCTCTTGCTGATCAGAACCGCATCCTTGAAACTAAGGTTGCTGCACTTCAACTCCGGAATGATGACTTGGTAACCCAAATCAACGATCTCCAAAAGATTATTGATTCGCGGCTCAAGTCTCAATCCACCAAGGATCAAATCATAGACTCCCAAGTTCCCCCTGGAATTAAGGAAGGTCTAGGTTTTGGATATGAGGAAGAGGAGAAGTGTGCATCCTGCAGTGAAAAGGATGAGGAAATTTTGAAACTAACTAAAGAAATTTCTAAGGGGAAGCATGCTAAAGGCAAGGGTAAAGGACAACAAATTAATTATGTCTACCCAAAATGGAAGCAATATGGGAAGAACTCTCAGATGAAGCCAAAGGATTCTGAGAGTGTAGCTTCAGAGGAAATGGCTTATGGAATTGGTCGTATCCCTGCTCCAACCGCTTCTGGTGGAAAAGGCGGTACTGGCAAATCCAGGTCTGACCGCGCCTCTTCTTCGACCGCTCCTCCTGCCTTCAAAAGCAGGAATAGCATTCCCAGAAAATACGTGGTCAAACTAAAACCAGTTCATTTTGTCCCAGCTACAACCGCTCCTCCCAAACCGCATGCAACTCCTAAGAAGAGTAAAGAGTTAGTAAAACCTCATGAAGCCTGTAGCTTTTATAAATGTTCTATGTGTGATGGTTTAGGTCACAAGGCTGCAGAATGCCTTTTGCGGTTCACATCCAATGCCAGGAAGAGTAAACCTCCTTCTGTCAAACAGGTGTGGGTCGTAAAGGGTTGCTAACTTCAGGACCCAAGGAATAAAGGGGGACCTCGTTCTTAATGTTTACATTTCAGGTCCTCTACTTAATGGCTGGTCACTCCAAGGATAATGAATGGTATCTTGACAGTGGTTGCTCAAGACATATGACTGGAGATAGATCATTACTAAAAGATGTCATTGAAGCAAGTGGTCCGTCTGTAACCTTTGGTGACAACAACAAAGGCAAGACCATTGGATATGGTGTTATAAGGAGAGGAAACCTAACCATTGAGAAGGTTTCTCTTGCTGAAGGACTCAAGCACAACCTCCTTTCAATTTCTCAATTCTACGACAAAGGAATGCTTTGCAACTTCACATCATCAAATTGCTTTATCAAAGATAGCATTTCCGGCGTCACTCTACTCACAAGGATTCGTAAGAGTAATATTTACATTATTGATTTAGATTCTGCATGTAGTATTACTAATCTCTGTTTTGTAGCTAAAAATGTGAGCAAAAATAGTTGGCTTTGGCACAAGAGGTTGAGCCACTTGAACTTCAAGTATCTTGCAAAGATTGGTAGGGAAAACCTCGTTCGTGGTTTACCCAAAGTGGCTGACCATCATCCTGAGAAATGCAGTGCATGTCAACTTGGTAAGCAGTCCGCGTCGTCTTTCACCAGCAAGACCGCTCCATCAACTTCCAGATGCTTACAACTGCTTCACATAGATCTGTTTGGACCCGTAACCACTACCAGCATTGGAGGAAATAGATATACCTTAGTGGTGGTGGATGATTATTCAAGATATACGTGGGTTGAGATGATGATTTCCAAAGATGATTGCTATGATATTCTCACCGCACTTTTTAGACAGCTCCAAACTCAAAAAGAGGACGACATCGTTAGTGTACGATCAGATAATGGAACAAAATTCAAGAACAACGGTGTTGCTCAGTATTGTGATGACCATGGGATTGATCACAATTTCTCAACTGCTGGTGTTCCACAACAAAATGGGGTTGTGGAAAGGAAGAATAGGACGTTGATTGAGGCTGGAAAGACAATGATATCTGAAGCGAAGCTACCTCAGTATTTTGGGCTGAAGCAATCAATACAGCATGCTTCACTCAGAACCGCTCCCTCATCAACAAAACCTATAATAAGACTCCCTATGAGCTTTGGCGAGGAAGAACCCCCAACATTGCATTCTTCAAGATCTTTGGCTGCAAATGTTTTGTCCTCTACAACGGAAGAGAAAATAGAGGTAAATTCGGAGCCAAGGCCGATGAAGGTATTTTTGTTGGGTATGCTAAACATTCAAAAGCTTTTCGTGTTTTCAATAAAACTAGTTTAAAAATAGTTGAGTCTGTCCATGTTACTTTTGATGAGCATTCTCTCCTTGAGCCACATTTGGCTCCAAATGTTGCTGATGATTTTGTTGAGCATAATGAAACAGGTGAACCCTCTCAAACCGCACCTGAACCTCAACCGCAAAATCCAGCACCCTCAACTGAAATTCCCTCAAACCGCACGTTTGAAACCACACCTGAAGTTCCTACTCCAGAGGCAACTCCTAGGGAAGATGAAGTTGAGAATTCCCCTATCCAGCTTATAGAACCTCTTCGTCAACTTACCTTCCATAACTTCGCTGAAGGATCTAACGATGTTCAATTGAAGATCTTCAGTAAACCTCTGTCCAACCAGACTTACCCCCAGAGGTTCGAGAAGTCAGCAGTCACCCCCTCACAAATGTGATTGGTGATCTGTTTTCTGGTGTTCAAACAAGGAGATCGAACTATGACGAGCATACTTCCTTATTATCTCAAGTTGAACCCAAGAAGATTGATGAAGCACTCCAAGATTCCAGTTGGGTCGTTGCTATGCAAGAAGAACTCAACCAGTTTGAAAGATGCAAGGTCTGGACTTTAGTGCCTAGACCTCAGGATCAAGGAGTGATAGGAACTAAGTGGTTATTTAGGAATAAGATGGATAAGAATGGAAGCATCACTAGGAATAAAGCAAGGTTGGTAGCACAAGGATATATACAAGAAGAAGGAATCGATTATGATGAAACCTTTGCTCCAGTTGCAAGATTGGAAGCTATCAGGATCTTCTTAACCTACGCCTCTTTCAAGCGTTTCAAGTTATATCAAATGGACGTGAAGAGTGCTTTCCTCAACGGCGAACTGCAAGAGACCGTGTTTGTTGCTCAACCGCCTGGATTTGAAGACTCCAAATTTCCCAATCATGTCTACAAACTCCAGAAAGCTTTGTATGGACTTAAGCAAGCTCCAAGGGCATGGTATGAGACTCTTTCTAAATTTTTACTAGAAAAAGGATTTAAACGCGGTAAAATCGATACAACTCTTTTTATTGCCAAATATAATGAGCATACTTTACTTGTTCAAATTTATGTCGATGACATTATTTTTGGTTCTACTAACGAGTTACTTTGTAAGCGTTTTGAAAAGCTAATGAAAAGCAAGTTTGAGATGAGCATGATGGGAGAATTAACATTCTTCCTCGGGCTTCAAATCAAGCAATGCGAAGAAGGTATTTTCCTCAGCCAAGCCAAATACACCAAGGAGTTGATAAAGAAGTTTGGATTAGAAAATGCTAAAGCATATGATACTCCAATGGCCACCGGCAATAAGCTAGATAAAGATCTCAAAGGTAAGAAAGTTGATCAGACTTTATATCGAGGTATGATCGGCTCATTACTTTACTTAACTGCTAGTAGGCCCGATATTATGTTTAGTGTCTGTGTATGTGCTCGCTACCAAGCAGATCCTAGAGAAGCACATCTTATTGCAGTCAAGCGTATAATCTGCTATTTATCTGGAACCACTAACCTTTGACTTTGGTATTCCAAAGATTCGAACTTCGATCTTGTAGGTTATTCAGATGCAGATTATGCAGCTTGTACTATTGACAGGAAAAGCACTAGTGGTACTTGTCATTTCCTCGGGAATAGACTAGTTGCTTGGGCCAGCAAGAAGCAAGCATCAGTTTCAGTGTCAACCACAGAGCGTACATTGCTGCTAGTAGTTGTTGCTGTCAAATCCTTTGGATGAAGCAGCAGTTGGTGGACTATGGAATCCATGAAGGGAATTGCCCCATCATGTGTGACAACACTTCAACTATTTCAGTCTCCAACAACCCTGTCATGCATTCCAAGACCAAGCATATTGATATCAAGTATCATTTCCTCAAAGACCATGTGGAGAAGAGGAATATCCATTTAGAGTACGTGGGGACAAACAACCAGATTCCTGACATCCTCACCAAGGCTCTTGACTCCAAGAGGTTTTCCTTCCTTAGAGGAGAAATGGGTATGCTTGAACTTAAATGAATCCATTCTTTTTATTTGCTAACTTGTGTGTCAAGTATAGTTTCAATCCACCTTGTTGAACCGCGTGTCCCAAACCGCTTCATTCCAACCGCATGCTGTAGCTCAACCGCTTGGACCTCAACCGCGTTTCAACTTGGAGTAATTTCTAATTTTTGCTTATGTTTAATTAAAAAAAAATGTTCAAATTCTTTTTATTTATTTTTCAGTCCTTATTTTTCTTTAAGGGTTTATTTGCAAATGTTTTCCCACGAAATTTTAAAATTTGAATGCATTTAATGCAAAGGGAACATTAGCATTTAATGGCCTTCATGTCAGCCGTCATTGGTTGATGTGTTGAAGCTGAAAGGGTGCTACATTTGTAATGATTCACCATGTGGGAATTTGAAACTGTCTCTTCAACTGCCTAACCCTCAAAACGTGCCTATATATAGAAATCATTCTCTAACTTTTCAACCTTTTCCAACTGATCTCTCTGCAAAAGTACCTTCTCTGTGTCAGTTTACCAACTCGCTTTCTTTCTCTAACCTTCAAAACATTCATAAATCTCTAAGTTTTTCTTCTTCAATGGCACCCAAACAACCTATCTTCGACATGGTATGATTTCTTAAACCCTAATCTTCTTACTTTCTGCAAATCATACACTTGAACTGCCATTGATGAATGTTCTTGAGTTTCGAACACCCTAAACTGATTTTCGCTTGTTAATGCTTCATTTCTTGATCATTTTGCATGAAATTTGTTGGGTTATGTTCGGAATCATGCCTAGATTAGGATTATATGCTTTATTTCATGATCAATGATCATTTTGGCCACTGATTATGAATTTTTGAAGTTTATGGTTTCGAAAACCCACTTCTGATTTTTGCATTTTATGGGTGATTCTGAGTAAAGTAGTAATTTTTATTGTTATATTATTGATCTACTGCTCAATGCGATCATTTTGACATATTATTTGTTCATTTTGGTTAACTTTCATCAAATCTCTGTTCTTGATGTTCTTCGTGTTCTTCATGCATTCATGTGACTGTTCATCATCTTCCTCAAAATTTTCCTATGTTTTGGATTGACCTAATTTTTCAATCTTGTTTTTATACTTAGAAAATTTCTGGAAAATTTGATCTTGTATTGCATGATAGAACCGCTTCATTGTAAACCGCATGCTACTTTGAAACCGCACTTGTAACTGCCTACCCTTGTGTTTCAAACCGCATGTGTTTTATGGTCATTCAACCGCTCTCTTAGAACCGCATGCCATGTTTTCAAAACCGCATCTATATATATCTTTTGAAACCGCATGCTAGAAAAATACTTAAGTATTACTAAGTATATAGGCTGGAAACCAAGAACTTCCTCTCTAAGAACCGCTTGCAGTGTGGGATAACTTTGGATTACAATGCCACGTACTAAGTAAATATACTTTTGTATTTTTCCTATTTGTTTTCCTACCTGTGTTCACAGTTTCCTTGAGGTTTGGAAATTATCATTTCCAAAACCGCACTATTGCCAACCGCATGTGTGCACCAAACCGCTTGTGAACTGTGATGTTATTAAATTGTTCTAACTTGTGTGTTTACTTTGTAGAATACCAAGTATTTTCTACCAGGATGGGAGATCAATGAACCAGAACTGCGGTCTGATGCTCTTGGAAGAGAGTTGATCAGAAAGATGCAAGCTTCAGGAATCCTTCCCCTCTTCAACAAACAGCAAACCTATACCATCCCTCTATTCATTGACCAGTTCTATAAACCGCAGTGCGTGGAGAGACTGAGCTGTCTAATGGAACCAAGATCCCCAGCTTAGTGGGAGTAGTTGAGGGATTCAAGGTCTCAATTGATTACCTTGACATCAGAAGCACCTATGACTTCCATGTGTCTGGTGCTCCAGTTGAAGTATCCCAGGAGGTTCAGGATGCTACTTGCTCCACCCTTACTGGAAAACTGGATTCCTTGTCTGGCTACTACAAGAAGATACCAAGGAGAGATTTTGGAGAGCTGATTAGCCATTTATGCTACCTTGTTGGGAAGTCTGTGTGTGGGAAGACTGGGAACCACAACAACTTCACCTCTCTCCAGTGGCAATATTGCTGTGCCATCTACAACGGTATGAAACTCCACTGGCCCAAGATTTTGATGAGAGAGCTTGCCAACAGTATTGATGCTTACCAGTTGAAAACCAAAGATGTGCATACCAGATGGAGACCTTTTGATAGATTGCTAACCGCCATCTTTGCCAACTATCTGCATTTGGAGGAGTTAAGGATCTCTACTCCAGAATTATCTATTCACTGGGGAGTTGAAGAATCCTTTGGGCTCAAGGCGTGCCATAGTTTCAGATTCTCATTTGGCAATGATGACTACAGAACTCTATATGATGCTGATACCTTTCAACCAAAGGAGCATTTTGTGGAAATGACTCCTGCAACCGCAGTGACTGCTTTGGGTAAGGCTTTGAAGAAGGTATCTAGGAAAAGAAAAACTCCTGCAGAACCGCTCCTTAAGCCAACCAGAACCGCACCTTCCCAACCGCGTGGTTCAACTGGTGCAGGCTCCAGTCAGAAAAAGCCAAGGAAGGAAAAGGAAAAGATGACTCTTCAAGATGAAGTTATTGAAGAAGAAGAAGAAGAGGAGGATACCACTATTCCTCCCTTGATTGCTAGAGCTAAGAAGGCAAAGCAAACCCAGGCTGAGTTAGCCAAGATGACTGATGAAGAATTATCTGCCTTCTATAGGGCTGAGATTGACAGAATTGAAAAGAAAAGAGCTGAAAAGGGTGCTGCCAAAGGAAAAATCAAGGAACCAATTCCCCAACCGCCTCCTTCTAAACCGCCCCAAACCCAAACTCTTATCCAAACACCACCTCAATCTCCTAACCACTCTCATCATTCATCCCCAGCCAAAACTCTATCACCAAGACCACCTTCTCCTCCTCAACCGCAAAGAGCTGCAACCGCTCAGGGGGAGAAGCCAAAGAGGGTCAAGCACTTAGCCCAGAAAAAGACCCCAATCAAAGGCCCCAAACGCTTTTTGCACCGTGTTTCCAAACAACCTACTCCTTCTCCACCTTCATCCCATTCATCTTCTCATTCCACTTCACATTCATCATCCCAATCCCCTTCAAAATCTTATTCCCCCTCCAGCCAAAACAGAACCCCAACTCCCTCACCTCAACATTCCAACCGCTCAAAGTCCCCTCCTCATTCAAACCGCGCTCAATCACCTCCCTACTCTCATCACACCCCAGCAATCTCCATTTCCAATCTAAACCGCGATAGAACCCCATCCCCTAACCGCGTCAATTCTCCTCCTCCTGCAAATTCTCCCCAACATAACCAAACCCCTTCTCCAAACCGTGCTCCTACTCCACCTCCTCAAAAATCCCCTCAACAGAAATCCCCTTCTGTTGAGATTCACACCACCAGTTCCTCCTCAAACTCCAACCCCATCACTTCTGGAATTCCAACTTCTAACATTCCACCTCCTCCAACCGCACCAATTTCAACCGCACCAATTCCTACCATACCAATCTCAACCGCACCTACCACTTTACCCCATACACTACCCATACCTCCCTCAACCGCTTCTCAATTCACAGTCCCAGTCAGTCGTTTATTTCAAACCCCCCTATCCCCTTTACCTCAAACCGCCCCTACAACACAATCTCAACCGCCACCCTCATTTACCCAAACCCCTTCCACTTCAACCGCACCTCCAACAGATTACTCCCAAATTCTTTCAACCCTTAATCTTATCCAAGGCCAACTTCTCTTAAACCAAGGCCACATAATCAATCTGACCGCTTTAAATGCCGCTCTTGAAGCATCAAATACTTCCCTAACCGCATCCAACCAAACCCTTCTAGCCAAAGTGGATGCTCAGGCCCTAGAAATGGCAAGTCTTAAAGCCCTATTGATTGATACCATTAAGGGGGAGAGAAGTTCCTCTATCCAAACCGCTGAAGCTTTTAAAACTGCAGCTACAGAGTGTTTTCAAGGTTTCAAGGAAGACTTAGCCAGAGGAGTACTTAGAGCCATGGGTGATGCTGTTTCAAAGACCCAACTTCAAGAGATGCTCTCTAAGCTATCTGATGAGTTTGTCTCTTCAACCAACTCTGCTCTGGTTTCTTTCATGAAATCCCTTCAAGAAACTCAACCGCAACAAGCCTCTACCTCAGCCGCTCCTTCTCAAACCGCTCTTGATGACCTACAATTGAAGATCTTTTCTGAACTGGACTCCCTAAAAGACAGAATTAATGTTGATCTCAACATAGTGGGAGACAGTCTCAAGGAGCAGGTAAAAACCTTTGATGATGAAATTTCTTTTAGGTTTGAAAACCTTAAGGCTGGATTCAACCTCAAGCTAGACAACTCCATAAAGGAACTGAAGTCCAATCTGAATGTAACTGTTGATCTGGAACCTTTGAGAGATGCTCTATCTACTCAAACGGTGGCCATTCAGAATGAGATCTTCACCTTTTACAATTCTCTGAAAGCCTGCATTGAAGGATTTACAACAGAGATCAAGGACAGCGTTGCTGCAAATACAAGATCTGTTGATCTTTCTTTGGATCAGCTATCTTTGCTCAATCGATGTCGCCCTTAGAGCAGTTGAGACCACTCTTGGAAGACAGGTTGAAGACCTCAGAGCCTTAAGAAGAACAATCAGAGGAGAAAGCTCAGCCTTCAGACCTTCAGGACCGCACGTGCCCAACCAAGAAGTTAATCAGCCCCCTGAGCAACCGCGCCATCAACATCATCAACGACCACATCAACACCAACCGCGTCAGCACTAGGACCGCTCTTCATTGTAATTTCTTTCCTTTTTGCTGAACTCCTTTTTGTTTTGTTGGACCGCACTTCATGTATTTTCTTCTGTCCAACTTCTTTTTGTTTTTGTAACCTTGTAATTTTCCTTCATTCCTGTACTTGTAATCATCTTAGGAATTAATGGAAATTGCATCATGGTTCCAAAACTTTGTTCATATCAAACTGCTTGTTTGTAGAACAATGAAACCGCATATGGTTTATAACCTCATTCAAATATTTTCTAACTTAAATCCATATTTTTGAAATGAAGGTTAAACATTCAGTTTAAACCGCACTTTGAACTTAAACTCATATTATTAAGTGCACTGAATGCATTTCTATACTTTCCATATTGTAAAGATTTATCTTTCAGATAGTATAGAAATCTATAGCTTAAGCTAAGTGTGTGCATTGACTTGGGACATGAATTACCATGTTAATTCTTATGGACATGTTTTTACCAAGTACAATGTTTGCTTTAGTTATAGTAGGTAATGGCATCAAACAAATAGGGGGAGATTGTTGGGTATGCATATTTTAACCCTCCTATTTTGTATTAGATTTGATTGATACCATAACCTCCTGTCTATTTTAAGGACTTTAGGACCCTATGTAATGAAGCTTAGACTTCAATTTTTTAGCTAAGTCCATTTTATAGAATAGGTTAAATTTAGGCTTGAAGACTGGCACAAGACTCATTGGATTGGAGAGTTGCAGTTCCAAGCAGAATCAAAACCGCCTCTCAGAACCGCACATGCAACCGCATGTATATTTTCCTTGATTCTGCTCCCTGAACCAACTGCAGTGTAACCGCTTATGAACCGCACCTTTGCAGTTCATCTGCAATCACTCTGTGCAACCTCCTGGTTTAGCAAACCGCACATCATGAACCGCTCTACACCAGACCGCATCCAATGATTGAAGACTTGAAGTGAACCACTTTTTAATCGTTGGAATCCACGTCAGCAAAATCAAAAGTCAACCACTAAATCTTGTCACGTGATTCAATGTCAGAGAAGATCTGCAAGGATCTTGAAAAGGTGACAGGTGTCCTAACCTCATTGCTTACAGCTGGAGCCTGATCAGCTTTATCTGCAGCAGCTGTACCAAAGGACAAAAGTGGATATTGTGGACCAATGGGAAAGCATCAAGTACTGTCCTTACAACAGCTGTATCCAATGGCTAGTTTCTTGATGCTTGGGTATAAATACCCCTAATCTTCACCATTTGAAGATTGCTTGAAAAATTGAGAAGTGCTGTGTTCATAGAAGCTGAAGCTCTGCCCAGAAATTCATAAGTCCTTTGAATCTTCATCTTCTACCTTCAAGAAATATTCCCCAGCCCAGAAATCAAGCCTTAACACATTCAAGAATCATTGAGCTCTACATCTCACAGATTTAAAGAGCCTTGATCTTGTTCTCACGCACACACCTAAAAAAACTCACTTGTTTAATCACATAGATTAATCACTTGAGATACACTGGTTATAGTCTAGGATTTGTTCTTCATAGAAAAGTTTTTATTGTACTTTGTAATCTCTCAATATTCAATATAAAATCTCTCTTAGAAATCCAAGACTAACCATCTTGGTAGTGGACGTAGATCGTTTATCGATTGAACCACTCCAAATAGCTTGTTCGAACTTTACTGCATTTATATTTTCTGTGCTCGCTAATTATTTATCTCTATCTCTGTTTGATCTTATTTTAGTTATCCATTATTGTGAAATAGTGTTTGGAGTTAACTTTGTCAAAAATACACGTGTTTGTAAAACTGCACTCACCAAAACCGCCAAGCAAAACCGCACTTACAAACCGCCTCTTCAAAACCGCTTTACACTCTATTATTCCGCTGTGCATTTTAAATCTTCACTTACAGCTTATTATCAACTGCAAGAGGATTTTGTAAGCAAGAGGTTTAGATTTTATAAGAGGGCAAAAAATTTGAAACAGCTATTCACCCCCCCCTCTAGCTGTATTTTCACCCTTGTTGCTACCTTTGGGACCAACACCTTCATTCTGGAATAACGGAGATCGCGAGAGAGGTCGAAATGCTATTCCTTCTAACAGAGATCGAAAGAGAGCGAAATGTTATTCCTTCATTCGGGAATAACGGAGATCGCGAGAGAGCGAAATGTTATTCCTTCATCTTGGAATAACGGAGATCGAAAGAGAGCGAAATGTTATTCCTTCATTCGGGAATAACGGAGATCGCGAGAGAGCGAAATGTTATTCCTTCATTCTGGAATAACGGAGATCGCGAGAGAGGTCGAAATGTTATTCCTTCATCTTGGAATAATGGAGATCGAAAGAGAGCGAAATGTTATTCCTTCATTCGGGAATAACGGAGATCGCGAAAGAGGTCGAAATGTTATTTCTTCATCTTGGAATAACGGAGATCGAAAGAGAACAAAATGTTATTCCTTCATTCGGGAATAACAGAGATCGCGAGAGAGCGAAATGTTATTCCTTCATCTTGGAATAACGGAGATCGAAAGAGAGCGAAATGTTATTCCTTCATTCGGGAATAACGGAGATTGCGAGAGAGCGAAATGTTATTCCTTCATTCGGGAATAACGAAGATCGCGAGAGAGCGAAATGTTATTCCTTCATTCTGGAATAAC
Organism: Adenophora triphylla var. japonica; assembly: GCA_022495995.1. NCBI lineage: Eukaryota > Viridiplantae > Streptophyta > Magnoliopsida > Asterales > Campanulaceae > Adenophora > Adenophora triphylla. The sequence goes on from JAFEMH010001562.1 coordinate 349,178, forward strand.
GGAGATCACGAGAGAGGTCGAAATGTTATTCCTTCATCTTGGAATAACGGAGATCGAAAGAGAGCGAAATGTTATTCCTTCATTCGGGAATAACGGAGATCGCGAGAGAGGTCGAAATGTTATTCCTTCATCTTGGAATAACGGAGATCGAAAGAGAGCGAAATGTTATTCCTTCATTCTGGAATAACGGAGATCGCAAGAGAGGTCGAAATGTTATTCCTTCATCTTGGAATAACGGAGATCGAAAGAGAGCGAAATGTTATTCCTTCATTCTGGAATAACGGAGATCGCGAGAGAGGTCGAAATGTTATTCCTTCCTTCGTGAATAACGGAGATCGAAAAAGATGGCGAAATGTTATTCCTTTTTTCGGGAATAACGGAGATGGCGAGAGGGGTCGAAATGTTATTCCTTCCTTCGGGAATAACGGAGATCAAAAGAGATAGCGAAATGTTATTCCTTCATTCGGGAATAACGGAGATCGCGAGATAGCGAAATGTTATTCCTTCATTCGGGAATAACGGAGATCGCGAGAGAGGTCAAAATGTTATTCCTTCCTTCGGGAATAACGGAGATCGAAAAGGTCGAAACGTTATTGCCTTCTGGCAATAACTGAAATTTTTAACAAGAAACATTATCCCATTTGGCAATAACGGAGGATTTCCCGGAGGACACGTTATCCTATTTGGCAATAATGGAGGATTTCCTGGAGGAAACGTTATCCCATTTGGCGATAACGGAGGATTTTTAGGAGACAACGTTATATCTATTTGGATGTAACGGGAAAACTTGGGAGAAAGCGTTATTCCATTTGGAGATAACGAGAATATTTTGGGCAAAAGTATTTCCTATTTTGATTTGATAATCAATTAAGGTAATTTTTCTTTGTGCATGTCACATGAGCCACGGGCTGACTCTTTTGCGGGAAGGCAATGTGAGAGGATTTTTATGAAACAATGTGTTTGGATGCATGTGTTTGGGAACTGTTTGAGACAGGATTCGAGCAGGTGGGGTCGTATCCCTTGGGTGCGGAATGAGCTGCTGCTGTTGCTGAGATTTGGCTAATGCTGCCAAAGGGTATCATGTGGACCAAATTTCCCTCTTGGACTGATACTGGGTTTAGACCTCGGGTTCTGATTGGCACCTGAAGCTGACGTTGACAGGCTTTTATAACCAAAGACTCAAAACAAAGGTCAAAGTGACCAAACCTCTCCTCTGAGGGTGGATGTGACTCATTGAAGCCCCGGTCTGAGGGAAAAAATTCTGCAAAGCCCCAGGTTCTAGTAAAGCGAGGAAAAGATCTCTTCATTGGCAAAACCCCGATTTGATGAACTGAGTAGGCGAAGTTTTAGGTTTCGAAGAAGTGACTTGGTGAAGCCCCAATCTTATGACCTAGCAAAAGTCCAAATCAGATTGGTACTGTAAAAGTGATCCTGAGATTACTCTGACCAAGACCGAATCCATCTAGGGACCTAGCGAAGAACCCAATGCGGACCCCAAAAACGACTAAAGAAGCCCCAGTCTAAAGGAATGGATTGGCAAAGCCCCAACCTTGAAGAGTTTCAAGACAGCCCTAATGCGAATTTGTAGCAGAAGAGGGAAAAACCTATCCTTTTGTATTTACTTCCTTATTTTCTTTAGTCGCTCAGTCAATCTTAAGAAGATGTGAAAGAAAAGATTTTTAGAAATTTATACATGCAGGGGCATATTTTTTTCGAAAGGTGGGAATAGATCCCGATTTTGTATTATTTTGATGGCCTTATTTGATGTAGGCACAAAACTCGCTTTGGGTTTGACTCTTTTGAGAGAGTATAAGCGTAGAAAGATTTGTAAAAGTGTATGGAAGCCCCTGCTGACAGAAAATCAGTGTTTAGCACTATTTTTCCTAAGATGTAGAAAGAGAAGACTTGTCAAGACATCTGAAAACTTGTTTTATTTACAATGATCACAAGATTGCTTAAAACCCTTTATTAATGTTTGGGTTATTCAACCACTAATCTCGATATGAACAAACATTTTGATTAATCATGAGGAGAAAGTCAACCAGTGTCGAGGATCAAGGTTGGCTTGGTGTGAAAGAAAGGTTTGTGTATAGGGAGGTCATTGATGAGACCGGGTTTTTTGGGATTTGAATATGTCTATGGGAGAGGTCACTGATGAGACCGAATTTTCGGGAACTTGAATGGGTTTATGGGAAAGGTCATTCGTTGGGACCGGATTTTCTGGGATTTGGATATGTTTATGACCGGACCATTTCTGGTTGCCTACGTTCCCCTCATTGTGAGGAGCTCAGGTCGCCGTAGTTCGGCCTTGGCCGGACTGTGTTTGGCTTTGGGAAATGGGATTTGTGGTTCCTTTAGTGAAAAGGCTCGGATGAGAAGATTGGATGATGAGGCGTGGGCCTCGGGATGATTCCTTGACCAAGTCATTCTTGGACGACTGCTTCTGATTGCTTCCTGATTTTCGTCTTTCATTGGAGGAGAAAGAGAAAGGCTTCGCATACATCCAAAGGCTTATGGAATGTTTCTGCCTTTGCTTCGACCGCCCCATTGTTATCGACAACATCTATTCTTCGAGCTTCGATTTTTGCCTGTCCATCAAGCTTTTGATTGGTGACGCTGGGTCCTTGGCCTCATTTTTTTTATGTGCAACCCTGTTTTTTGCCTAGACTATCCCTTTACAAGGTTTTTAGCCTAGCTGGGTATTACTCTTTTTTGCACTACATTTTTTTTCTTTTCTTTTTTTTATATGTGCAACCCTGCTTTTTGCCTAGACTGTCCTTTTTTGAGATTTTCAGCCTAGCTGGGCATTACTCTTTTTTGCACTAAGATTTTTTTTCTTTATCTTTTTTTTTTGAAGCACCTGAGAGCCAAGGCGAGCCCCTGCTTGAACTTTCTTGATACCCTTGAGGTCTAAGGCAAGCTCCTAGGTTGTTGTCGACACGTGGTCAATCTTTCGAAGCTGAGTAGCCTTTTGTTGTCCCTTGACGATGCCGCCGTCGTTGACTTGGTCAAGATGGAGGTGGGGGCATGATTGGGAAAGTGTATGGCTTGATGAAGGCTTTTGTGAAGTAAGTAAAGTGTATGGCTTGATGGAGGCCTTTTGTGGGATAAGGAAGGTGTATAGGGAGAGCATTGGTTGACTTTCTCACACCGATTAATCAGAACGTGAATTATTTCGAGAGATTACTTGTTGAGCAATGCAAGTGATCATATAAAATAAAACCATTTCATTAAATGTAATGTAGGTGTGCAAATAATGCCTTAAGTCTAGCAAGAAAAGAAGAAGACTCTTTTATAGAAGATTGATGATTAATTACAATGTCCGAGGAGGACTTGATTGAAAGAGGAAAACACTAGAATCCTACAAAAGTTGACTGAGAGACCATTTTATTTCTTAGTCTTGCTTGAGGATAGGTAACCCCTAGCCTAGCTACTTTTATTTGGTTGGGTGCCCGGGACGCTTGAGTTTTCCATTTTACGCTAGCTTCGAATCCCCTATCGCGGGCGAGGCAGTGATCCGTTACGTGCCCATGATACTGGTGGAAGTGGAGGGATTTGAGGCTACGGGGCAGCTGGAGCAAGGACAAGGTGTCCAAAGAAACGGGCCGGAAAAGTCACGGGGACGAACTTTGTTGACTGAGCATATTGATGGAAGGAAGTGAACCTTGGAGGACTTTGAGGGGTACTGGGATCCGTTTGGGAGGATCCAAAGCTGGGTCTTATCTGAGGAGGTGAGGGTGTTGAAGCCCTGATGGCCTGGGATGTTGGAAAAGACTAAAAAGGGATAGTCCTTGGTAAGGGATCATATGTGGATGGAGGAGGGTATTGGCTGTAGGATGGAGGGACTGAAATCACTGTTTCTGAAGTCTCATCTTCTACTACGACCAAAGAACCATTGGCTTCGACCACTATCTGAACCCCATGATGACGGAGCGCATCGATAAGCATGGCTTGATGTTCCTCATGGACCTTACGACTGCCTTCCAAGGCTAAGGCTAGCTCTTCTTCCCTAGTCATCGGGTTACCCAAACCACTGTGGTTTTCTGTCAAATCTGCCATTCTGACTCTCTGGGCTGACAAAACTGACGGTTATGCCGTACTGTCTGAACCTAAGGCTTCCGCACTGAAAGGCCACTGACCCGGTATTTTTGCCCACTTCTTTCTCGCTGCGGGAAAGGGATAGACAAGGTTTAGACTCGGGGTAAGTGAGGTTTAGACTCGGAGGTAAGTGAGGTTTAGACTCGGAGGTAAGTGTTTAGGCTGAAGGCTCAAGTAACATGCACTTATTTGCTTAAATTTTGCTCAAAACACATTCTCTCCTAATCCTAATTGATCGGAAAAGATTGGACCTTGGAAGGTAGAGATCGAAAATCGGAGATCGGATCGAGGAGGTCACGATTGGGAATTTGACCGCGAAAGATCGAGATGGAAAATTGGAGATCGGACCGAGGAGGTCGCGATTAGAGATTTGACCGCGGAAGGTCAATATGGAAAATTGGAGATCGGACCGAGGAGGTCGCGATTAGAGATTTGACCGCGGAAGGTCAAGATGGAAAACCGGAGATCGGACCGAGGAGGTCGAGATTAGAGATTTGACCGCGAAAGGGTCGAGATGGAAAATCAGAGATCGGACCGAGGAGGTCGCGATTAGGGATTTGACCGCGAAAGGGTCGAGATGGAAAATCGGAGATCGGACCGAGGAGGTCGCGATTAGGGATTTGACCGCGAAAGGGTCGAGATGGAAAATCGGAGATCGGACCGAGGAGGTCGCGATTAGGGATTTGACCATGAAAGGTCGAGATGGAAAAAATCGGAGATCGGACCGAGGAGGTCGCGATTAGGAATTCCAGAGATAGGACCATGCAATTATGATAATTGTTCAAGTTTACTTAAAACAGCGTCTTTTATTTATTTCAATTTGGTTGGAAAAGGGGTTCTGCCCTTCTTTTTCGCAACTACTCTAGATCCTGGATCAGTGGGTTCCGTCACTACGTCTATAAGCCCCTCGTATTCCACCAGTATTTCGACCTCCCAGGGTGGACAGCCCCGGGCGAGGGTCCTATAGGGCACGCGGATCCCACCGACCGAGAGAGAAGAACGCTCCTAACGGGTCTAGCGGGTCATAGGAACTTTTAAAACACAAGAGATGCGAATTATAGTCAAGGCAATACCGGAAAAGTCTCGTCTTTCAGCCTTAACAGAATTTCGGCAGAATTTCGCTTGCGCGATTGACGTTTTGACTTTTCGGTAATGTCCGAGAAGATAATAGGCATGGGTCGGGCGGTAAAAGCCGGATGACACAGTGTCACATTGAACTTCGTTGCATACGCCGTGCGTGAGTCAAAATTGAAGTCAATGCCGGGTCAAGATCTTGCAAATTTTTCCTCGTCGGAATTTTGGCAGAGCTTCGCTTGAGCAAAAGATCTTTTGGATTTTTGGCATGGACTTGGTCTCGACTCTTACGCATTCCGTGCAGGTCAGGGTCGAAGTCAACCCCGGAGTCAAGATCTTGCCATTTTTTCCTTTGTCGGAATTTATGCAGAGCTCCGCTTATGCGGAAGATCTTTGGACTTTTGGCACAGACTTGGTCTCGACTCTTACGCATTCCGTGCAGGTCAAGGTCAAAGTCAATGTCGGAGTCGAGATTCTACCGATTTTTCCTTGTCGGAATTTCGGCAGAATTTCGCTTGAGCAAAAAGATCTTGACTTCCGTTATGGACTAAGGCTTGACCTTTATGGGGATATTCAACTGGGCTATATGACACGGACTAGACCAAAAACCAACCAAAAAGTCATGGTTTTTTGAAACGTGTGACATGGACTGTGCATTGGTCGACACTGGCTGCCATGGGGAGTTTGGGGTGATTCCGTGCGCGCCCGGGAGCATCGTAAGGCTGTCCGTAACTGCAGCTGAAAAACCACCCCGGGTTTAAAGGGACGTGCGTGCAAAGTGTACAGGATATATAAGGTGTGCGTAGTGTGCGACCTCCTAAAAATGTTCCTTTTTGAGTTAAAACAGAGATTTTCATAAATGTGTTTTAAAGGAATGATTTTTCGGGACGGGGAAAAATGCAACAGATAAGACACGTAAATTTTCTGGGAGCCCCAGTCAGTCTTGGAACTGAATAGCCCCAAGATGCCAAGGCTGCCAGATTAACCTCAATTTGTCCTGGTGGAATTGCCACTGAGGCCGCCCGGTCAGAATCCAAGGAGGATTGAGCCGTACGACTGCATGGATCAATTTTCCAGGTTCCACTCCTTTGTAACTTCAGGTTGCTTCCCGAACATTTTAGGCACCTTTTAGCCTTGAGAAGGCTTCCTGTTCAAAGTATGCACAATTCCCAAGATGCAAATGATGCAATGCAAGGCAAAGAAAGCAAGCATGATAATTGGAATCCGCGATGGGAGTCTAACCCGCTCAAAGGAAAAAAGCTTTCTTATTATTTTTTTTTTCGAAAAGGGATACCAGCACGTGGGATTGTTAAACCACCATTTATCCCAAGCCCCGGGTTAGGGAGCGATACAGGGAGGTTAATGGTTTCCACCTATATACCGGGTATCGTTTATTTTGAAAATGAAAGCTTTTCTCCTTTGGGATGTCCCCAGCGGAGTCGCCAAACTGTGAATGTGTGCCCGGATTCTAAATTTTTGTGTTTTTAGATCGGATTCACGCGAGTTTGAAAACATCCGGTTTAATTTGAAAAACGGAGTCGCCACGCCATTTTGATTTCCTCAAAACTTTGAAAAAAAGGATTTTTTAGGGTTCGAAGGTTAAGTTACCCCTTGGGAAGAACGGATCGTCGTTCACCCAAGGTGCCTTGCCGTAGCAAGTCTCCCTAGATTCCATTTTTCGTGCTTGCTTGCGTGCTTTCTTGTGTGCATGTGTTGAAAAGAGAGGGGGGAATGTCCCAAGTTGTCTTTCGGACGTACAAACCATTTAATTGGTTGTCACTCGGGATTCCTTGGATCTTTATGTGTTCGGGATTTTGATCTCGTCCTCATCTTGGACTTGTGATCATCGCTATTTGACCTTGGGTCTTGCGTGATCGAGAGAAGGACTCTCTTTTATAGTCCAAAATGGGGTTCTTTAGGAAAGGAGTGACCTTAGCCCATCAATCCTACGCCTTGAGACGATTGAGCTTATATGGGAGCTATCATGCTCATCTCAAGCGATTATCGGAGATATAGGTTCAAGGTTTATCCATTTCTAAAGAAATTGTGGCACCTTTAATGGAAGAAACGATGTAAAGATAGGATCTTTACATCGGTTCATACCGAAGGTTGCTAAATGGGGACATGGGGAAATGCATGTAAAAATGACATTTTTAGTGAAAAGATGACATTTTGGGTTGCAAAGGATGCTTTTGATTGCAAGGGATGCTTTTTATGTAAAGAATGAATTTTTATGCAAAGGATGCATTTTTATGAGGAAAATTAGCATTTTATATGCAAAAGATGCACAAAGATGACATTTTGAAAGCAAAGGATGCTACTTTGATGGTAAAGACATGATTTTTAGTGCAAAGGATGCATCTTTGTTCATGAAAATAGGTGTTAGGTGCAAAGGATGCAATTTGAATATAAAGATATGATTTTTATGTGCAAAGGATGCATTTGGAGTATAAAGATTGCATTTTTATGAGCAAATGATGCATAAAGATGACATTTTTATGTAAAAAAGGGATTTTTAGGTGCAAAGGATGCACCTTTGAATATAAAGATTACATCTTTAAGAACAAATGATGCTTATTTCATGCAAAGGATGCAAAGGGAAAGGGGGTATGATCTATATGAATAAAGATAGGATCTTTAACAATAATCTACCAAGTCCCAAGCAAGATAATAGCAATATATGAATGCAATGAGCAATTAAATCACATAGGCATTATGATGCAAGGAAAGGGGGTGAGAGGTTACCAATGGTGGTGACCTCTTCTTCTTCGGATCTTGCCTAGCGGAGGGACCACTTCTTGGAGGCTTCAAGGAGGAGGGAGGTGGCTTCTTGGCACTTCTTCAACTTCCTAATTTCGCAGCAGTGTTTAGAGATCTTTTGGGACTGAATATGGTGTGTTGTTGTTGTTGTTGTTCAAAATGGGTAGAGGAGGGCTCTATTTATAGGCAGTCTGGATAAGGCTAATGAGGCCGTGCGGCTAGGGGTTCTTGGCTAATGCAGCCGTGCGGCATTATCCTGTGTGACTCAGCATGTTTCTAGAATCATGCAAGGTGTCACTTCTAGAAGGTTTTTTGTATTAAGAAAAACATGTTTCTTTAATTCCAATTAATCCTTTCATCCCTTAGAAGGTTCGGAACAGTTCCCGAATTGTTCCGAAACTTTAGGAAAGTCCGGGGAATTGCCGGGAAAATTAACCGGAAGGCATGAGCCAGATTTGGGTACTTACAGTGACGCGCCCCGGGTGTCGAGGCAGAGGAAACTCCTGCGGGGCCTCACTTGTGACGTGATGCATTTGGGGAAGAGAGTTGTCTGGCAGCATGGTAATGGTGCTGCTCCTCGTGCTCCGAGGGATCCTCCGGTTCACATGTTGAGCCCTTCTGAGATGAGCTACTTCGACATTGAGAGAGATATCGGGTTGGGGTGGACGCCGCAGATTATGTCCAGGATGGCGAGGAGTACGGGTCATTTGTGAAGAGGAAGCTGCGGACGCCACATGTGGTGGCTAGGGAGATGAGGGGTGACTCGTCAGGACCTCGGGATGTCCCCGTGCCGAGGGCGGATTTCTCTTATGTCCGCGGGGATTCTTTTAGGAGGCGGGTTTTTGTGCCCATCCCAAAGCAGATTCCTCCCGCTTACCGGGTTGATCTGGATGCTTCTGTGAGTGTTATTTTGTCTTTTAGCATCTAAATCATGTTTTATCCTCTTTTTTGTGACTATTGTTTATTTGTCATGCAGGTCTCGAGGCGGACCGTATACTTGATCACCCGCCAGTATCAAGGGATGAAGGCTTTCGCGAAGAAGCTTATGTGGGGGATGTCCTCCGGGTCATAAAGAGGTATAGTGGTTCATGAGCTAATGCCTTCGAAGAGATCGATGGATACTCCTTTTCCGGGTGCGGACATGGATCCACAACCTACCTCACAGCCTGTCATACAGACTCAGGGTCGGTACAGCCATGAGGGGAGCTTCTTTGAGGAGGGCCAATAGTGCACGACCGTTTCCGCAATTCTTTCCCCAGTCCAGTGCACAGGCCGAGGGCTCATCTTCTTTTCCATTCTTCGATCCCTTTTTCGGTCTTACTCCTGGAGATTTGATGGATTATTCGGTTGAGGAGGGTTCCGAGTTTACGGATGATGATGAGGTGGCTGGCGAAGGCGTTGAGAAGCGGGAGTCTTCAACGGGCGGTGCTGCTGATGACTCAGAGGAGGACTCTTTTTTTGTATGAATGTTAGTGGGAAGAGCAATATAACATTTGTATTTTATGCACAATTTATTCACATGTAATGAGCTCTTTTATTTACATCTTATTTGTAATAACTTAGGAGTTATTTCTACGTTGTATGCCTCATGAGCCTGTAATGATTTCTTTGTGGTATATGGGGCTGGAAACAGCTTTGGCAGGTTTTTTGAGCAGTTGCCAGTTGGGGTACAAAATCCCGCTGCGGGCAGCAAACCTTTGTTTGTTGCAGATTTTTTGCTGGGGGAACAATGTGATCCGTACGGATCAACCTTGCATTCAAGGAGATCCGTGCGGATTTTTGTTAACTTTTCAGTCATGGAATAAATCTTGAAATGAATTGGAGGCGAAACGCAAGATCAAACCCATTTGGTCCCTTAGAGAGTTATCCCTGGATGGGGAGTTGTTACGGGAAGGATTTTTAGGGAAGGATCTCACTAGAAGAGAACGAGATGCAAAGTCTCGAGAGAGAATCTCACAAAGAGATAACGGGAAGGAATCTAACGAGGAGATAACGGGAAGGAATCTCACGAGGAGATAATAGGAAATGTCTCATGAAGAGATTGCATGAAATATCTCACGAGGAGATAACCGGATTGATCTCATTGGGAGATAACACGAAAGGATCTCACGAAGAGATAATGGGAAGATCTCACGAGAAGATAACGAGATGCAAAATCTCGGGAAGGAATCTCATGAAGAGATAACGGGAAGATCTCACTAGGAGATAACGAGATGCGAAATCTCGATAAGGAATCTCACGAATAGATAACGGGAAGATCTCACTAGGTGATAAAGAGATGTGAAATCTCGAGAGGGAATCTCACGAAGAGATGACGAGATGCAAAATCTCGTGAGAGGATCTCACGAAGAGATATCGAGATGCGATCTCAAGAGGGAATCTCACGAAGAGATAACGAGATGCAAAATCTCTAGGGAGGATCTCACGAAGAGACATCGGGAAAGAATCTAACGAGGAGATAACGAGATGCAAAATCTCAGGAAGGAATCTCACGAAGAGATATTTAAAGCCAGAAAGGGCGATTTTTTGTGAAATATTGACCTCTTTTTAAGGGTCAAACCAAAGAATAAAGTTTGGTAATTAATTACAACTTAAATTTAAAAGTCTTTGATTAGGCTTTGAGTTTGTTTGCATTTTGTTCGATCGCACTAGTTCACCATGTCTTTGGAAAGAGTTGAGATGGATAAGCGCTGGCTCGAGATGATTGTGTTATTTCCTCAGACTGGGCTCCTTTTCTAAACAAAGCCCCGGTGTGAAGAAGTCTCTTGGCAAAGCCCTAGCTTGAAGAAAATGACTTGGAATCCCCTGTTCAAAGAAGTGTTTTGACTTTGAGTTCAAAATGATCGGTACAACCCCCAGTCTGTTTGGTCATTCGAGGAAATCCTAAAGTGTATTCAGCGCGGCCCCAATCCAAGTTGAATCTTATGTGGCCAGACGAGGTGACCATCCTTGATTTTTTTTAATCAATCAGTCAACCATAATGTAAAAGAAATGACTTGTAATGTACACTTGCAAGGGCTTTTTTTTTAAAATTGGGAACGAGCCCTTTTTGTGTGAATGCCTTATTTGATGTAGTCACAAAAAACATGTTTTTGGGTTTGAATCTTTTGAGAGAGTAATCGTAGAAAGGTTTGTAAAAGTGTATGGAAGCCCTTGCTGACAGAAAGCCAGTGATTAGCTATTTTTTTCCTATTTTTGTAGAAAAAAGAATACTTGTCGAGACATCTGAAAACTTGTTCTGTTCACGATGATCACAAGATTGTTTAAAACCCTTTACTGATGTTCCGGTTTTTCAACAATTAACCTCATTATGCCGAAATGTTTTGATTAATCATGAGGAGAAAGTTGAATGTGCGCTCGCCGAAAAATAAAAATGACAAGGAGTCGCCAGGCCGTTTTAAAGGAAACATTGAAAACCTTTTTGAAAGAGAAAATGGGTTCGGGGGTCAAGTTACGTGTTGGGAAGAACCGAGATTTCACCCAACACGCCTCGTCCGTAGACGAGTCTTTCAATGTTCGACATTCAATTCATTCAAAAGTGTGTGCGAAGTGTGTGTGACAATATATGTACAAAATGCATTTTAATGCTTTATTTTATTGCTCAACTGAGGGAATACAACTTGTAAGCCATTGACTCTGGGAGGCTACATCCCACTTTACATCGAGGAAGAACAGGGATACAACTGAAATGAACCTGCTGCAGAGGGCTTGTTGTGTCGCTTGACACAGGACCTGATGGGTCAGTTGTGTCGCGTGACACTACAAAGCACTATGTAGAGGTTTTACAAATACTCAATCCGCAGCAACAGTATCACCTCAGATGAGTGCAGATATTGAGGATCTACACTCTGTTCTGAGTGACGAGCAAACAATATCAACAAATTACAACTGAAAAGATGATTCTCTGCCAATGGTCACCATGTGTCGCGTGACACAGGACATGCTTAGCACGATGTATCGCGTGACATATGTTTACCATCTGCAGGAACCTCACAAATTGATAAACAGAATCAACAGATACCAAATACAATCAGATCATCATACCAAATCAATTCGATACAACACGAATCAATACCAGATCGGCCAAGGGAGTGTGAATATGGGAGATCCACACTCCCTTGACAACCAAATTGCAATTACAATTTGATCATATCATGAACATGCAATTGGATCAAGCAAAAACACATTTAAACAGAGAGATGGCAGTTGCCACCTGATAATTGAAGTGGATGGAGCTCAATTACCAGGTGGAGGGAGGAAATTGCAGTTAAGCAAGTAGTAAGCGAGAGAGAGAGAGAGGGAGATAGACTTGTTACCCTTGTAGATCCACCACCAATACACCAAGTTAGGTGTATTGGCCTTTTATTCAGCTTATGGACGTGGAATCGAGCACAGGTGGAGTGCTAGCCTTCAAATCCTCAATAGCTTGGGTTATAGAAAGGTAGGTAGGGTGAATTGGATGAGAGGGAGGTAGAATTGAAGTAGGATTGATTGGGGTTTTGTGTAGAAGGAGGATAGGAAGTGGTTCTGGGGAGATTTTGACAGAGTGACCTTAGGAGGGGAAATTGGGATCCCGAAATGAGAGGCAGAGGGCTCTATTTATAGCTGCTGTTGATGGGCATGAAGTGTCGCACGACTTCACGCATCCACTTTCCATGCTTCGAACTGTCGCACGACTTAAGCAATCAATAACTGTTTTTGGCGCCAAATGCTGCTTCTGGAATATTCTGAATTAATTCCTGAAAAGTCCAAAGCAGTTAATTCCCTGTTGGTCCATTTGTCCGGAAAAAAAACTAAAAAATACTTCCTTCGCGAGAAACTCAAAAAATGTTTCCGAAAGTCTCGGAACGGACCGGGAATATACCAAAACGCCCCTCAATGCAATTTAATTGCATTAAAATGCACCTAAAAGGGTCGCAAATTGGATTGGCATACTTACAGAGCCCCTTGACAACGTCACTTTTGGGAAAAAGTGAGGTTGTCGATAAAATAAGACCCAATCCCAATTAGCGGCAAAGGATAAGGCGGAGGGCTAGAAGGTGATCTGGGGAAATCGGATGGCTGGACCTTTGGAGAAAGGATTCCTACGTATCCCTTAAAAGGGAATCAAGCCAAATTGTAGTTCGGAAACAAACTAGCAAGATGCAAGGAAGGGTAGAGATGGGCTTTCATACCTTTGTTGTGCTTACCTGTAGCTGTCGGAGGGTTGATGCTTCTGCGGGTGGCGAGTAGCGGCCGGAGGGTCTCATGCTACTGCCGTTGGTGCCGAGTTGTAGCTGCCGGAGGGTCTCATGCTGCAACTGGGGTCGCGAGTAGCTGCCGGAGGGTCTCATGCTACCGCTGGTGGTGCAAAGCTGTAACGGCCGGAGGGTCTCATGCTACAACGGGGGTCTGATCTCATGCTATCGCTGGGTGGCGAGTAGCGGCCGGAGGGTCTCATGCTACTGCCGGTGGTGCCAAGTTGTAGCTGCCGGAGGGTCTCATGCTGCAACTGGTGGCGAGTAGCGGCCGGAGGGTCTCATGCTACTGCCGGTGGTGCCAAGTTGTAGCTGCCGGAGGGTCTCATGCTGCAACTGGTCCTTGTGGATGCCGGAGGGTCTCATACCACTAGGTGTTAGTGCAGGGTAGCTGCCAGGGGACTCATGCTACTGCTGCTAGTCTTCGTGGATGCCGGAGGGACTCATACCGATTGGTGCTGGTGCAGGATAGCTGCCAGGGGACTCATGCTACTGCTGCTTCTGCTGGGGATATGTGTAGCTTCTAGGGGACTCACGCTACTTGTTTTTGTTGGTAGTTCGTTGGTTTTACTGAATGTTGGACGGTCTTTGTTGATGGTTTGACTTTTGTATCCTGAGCTTTGCTTGTTAGGCTGGGGACTCTGCTTGCTAGGGAGCGGGCTTTTGTTTGTGCTTTGGTGTTGGGGTCGCTGATCTGGTAGAACGGGAACTTTGCTTGCTAGGGAGCAGGTTCAGGGTGCTGCTTTGGGATCATTGATCTGGGAACTTTGCTTGCTAGGGAGCAGGTTCCGGGTGGTGCTTTGGGGCCACTGATCTGGAAACTTTGCTTGCTAGGGAGCAGGTTCCGGGTGGTGCTTTGGGACCACTTGATCTGGGAACTTTGCTTGCTAGGGAGCAGGTTCCGGGTGGTGCTTGTTGTTCTGATCTGGGAACTTTGCTTGCTAGGGAGCAAGTTTTGGGTGGTGCTTTGGGGCCACTGATCTGGAAACTTTGCTTGCTAGGGAGCAGGTTCCGGGTGGTGCTTTGGGACCACTTGATCTGGGAACTTTGCTTGCTAGGGAGCAGGTTCCGGGAGGTGCTTGTTGTGCTGATCTGGGAACTTTGCTTGCTAGGGAGCAGGTTCCTCTGGTGCTTTGGGGCCATTGGTCTCGTTGCGCACTGCTGGGGAGACTAACATAGGTACGGCTTCTTCTCTCGGTTTATCATGCAAAATTGGCTTTTGAAGTCGCCGAGACTGGTGAGCATTATTGTCTGGATTCTGGGGCAGCTGGGGCTCTTTTCTTTGACAAGCACTGCTTGGGGGCTGAGGCAACTGGGGCTCTTTCAGATGATGCTGGTGAGTCTGGGCCTGACGAAGATAATAAAGGCGGGGTCTGCCACCTGCAGGGTTTGGAATCCCTGTCCAAGATTGTGATTCGAGGGGCAGTCCTCACAATCACATTACGATCACCTGATTATTGTACTCTGCGGGGGGAGACACAACACTCTAGGCACTTTGCACTTTATTTGACCTCTTGCTTATGCATTATTAATCTTTTGTTGCACAAGTCCATCTCAGCTGGGGAGAATAGGAAGTAAGGAGGGTTTTGCACGGCTTGATGAGCAGATGTGTATGTAGCCATTATGCTATGAGGGATCGTGTATAGGATAAAAGTGTTTATAATGAGGTGGACCCTCTCCCGTGAGGTGGAAAATGATATGGCACAGCTAGGCAAGTCGAGGACGCTCCCGGGAGTACTGGCTGCAGCAGGTCCATTGCTGGTGAGGACAAAGTGTATCGCGTGTCAAAGACAGCAAGCAGCAGAGAAAGTGCAGAGAATGATCCTGGCTTGGCGAAGCCCCAGTTGACAGTGCAAAGCAAACCTGGAGGGGAATCTGGTAAGGAGAGCCTGAGGGATACCTTAACCAAAGCCCCAGCTTGAGGAAGTGCCATGCAGCTTCATCACAGACAGGGTCATCTTGTGTCCAAAGAGGCAACCCATCATTTCAAACCGTAGTCAATAAGTCGCTGGACAAGACTCTAAAATGTTTACGTGCAGGGGCGCATCCTTCGAGGGCAGGAAATGAATCCCGAATTTGTGTATGACACTCTTGCTTTTGGGTTTGACTCTTTTGGGAGAGTATAAGCATCACAAGGTGTGAAAAAGTGTATGGAAGCCCCTGCTGACCGAAACAGTGTTTAGCTCTATCTTCCTATGATGTAGAAAGAGAAGACTTGTCGAGACACTTGAAAACTTGTCTTATTCGTGATGATCACAAAGCTGCTTAAAACCCTTTATTGATGTTCGGGTTAGTCAACCGCCAAAGCTGATATGAACAAATTTTTTTATCAATCCTGAGGAGAAAGCCCACTGATATCGAGAATCAAACTCGGAAAGATGAACAGTGTATGGGCATGGTCCTTGATGAGACCGGATCTTCTGAGATCCATTTGTGATTTTGACCGAACCAGTTATGGTTGCCTACGTTCCCCTCCTTAGGAGGAGCTCAGGTCGCCGTAGTTCGGGCTTATCCCGAATGAAAAGAATGAACGTTGGAATTCGAGGATCTGAGGACCTTTGAGGATTTTTGGGAATTTAGAAACATGTCCTCTTGGTGTGTCGATGGGAGACACGGACGTGAAGCCCCAGTGGGACGTCCACGACAAGTGTTTGCGAAGGAGAAATGAAGTATGCTCACATGCAACGTCGAATGAATGGATGGAATTTGCACAATCTTCGCTTGATAATCTTTTGAGCCGGGATGGACTTGGGTCCGCTTTAAGCAATAATCCGCTTTAGATCTCGACGACATTGGAATGAGACTGCTATCCGGTAGGAACTGCGACTGGGTCTCGGGGTTTCGATCGGCCCTCGGGTGATTTAGGATATCATGACCTCTTAAAACGAGAGGTCGGCTTGGCTTTTTGCTGACTGAACTCTAAAGATGAGAAGTTGGCTTGCAGGGATGTGTTTGGGATTTCTAAGGCGAGGGAATTCATGATTGCATCTTCATTGCCTCTAAAAATGAGAGGTCAATCTTGGCTTTGCCAAGGGCAAGGGTAACGGTAGTGGGAATGTCCTCTAAAATCGAGAGAACGGCTTGGGATCGGTCAAAGTAGTGATGAGGGGACATCCGTGCTGTCTCTTTATTCGCTCTGAGACTCCTCTTGAGTAACGACCGGATCCTTTGATTTTTTCTTTTGAGAGGATCGCTAGGGACTAGGCTCTCTTTTTTTTTATTCTTTTTTTTCTTTTTTTTTACTTTCTTTTTTTTTACTTTTGTCTCTCTCTTTTTTAAATTTTGTTTTGAGAGGAGAATTTCAGATAGTCCCCAATATGAATCATTGCTTTCCGTCGTTCTTGCGCTTGGAGACGGTCACTCTTCTTTTGAATCACCGGAGTCTCAAGGATAGTCCCTCTTCTTCTGGCGATGGCTAAATGGGTTTCAAAACATGCCGATCTTGAAATGAAGGGATATTGTTTAGTGAGGGTGAGGTAATGGTTTTCCTAAGGCTGAAGGTTTCAACCGCAGTCCCTACCGAATGATCCGAATGAGATCAAGTCTTCATTGCTTTACTTAAGCTTACTGGGGAAGATTCATGCAAATTCATCGAACAACGAGATGGGGAGGACGAAGGAAGATATGTGAGCACAGGAGCCGCGAGGTGGGGAGTTGATAAGCCCCACTCTGGGAAGGATATCAGTCGATTTTCTCACTCCGATCAATTCAAACATTAGCCATTTCAAAGCGTTGGTCGGTGAGCAGCACAAGTGATTATTTGGAATAAGACCATTTCAATTGAGTGTAACGTAGGTGTGCAAGTTATGTCTCGAGTCTAGCAAGAAGAGAAACAAAGATTTTTATCACTGCAACGCAAAAACTGGTCCAACGTGGACTCGACAGACTCATGTTCGACAGTGGACATTCTAGATCCTACGAGGACTGATTGACTTCTTCAACATTTGATGGACGGAAGAGCATCATTGCCATCGGTGAGGTGAGGACCCTTCTCAATCATTCTGTCCTTCATAAGTCGCCCTCCTTATCTTTAGCAATCTGAGCAAACAACCGGGCCTCCCGCTTGCGAGGAAAAACAGCTTCGAGGGTAGCCCGCAACATTTCGATGGGCGCACCATTTGCACTCTGCCGACCCATGGGATATGAACTTCCAGATTGGTGGTCCATAATCTTCCCTGCACCGAGCATTTTGGATTCCGAATCATATGAACGATCACTCGGGCACTTGAACTGCTTCAGTCTCGGGAATATGGACCTATGAGTGCCGGGAACGAGAGCGTACACCCAACTTGCCGTAGCCTTGCAGAGGTGAAGAGGTAAGAGCGTGTGTAGACGGAGGTTAAAGAACTTTGAGAAGGTATGGGAGAGGGAAGAGTACGGAAGGAGACGGACTCGTGCAACACTTTATTAATCTTCAAGTAGAAATCGGTGGCTTTAAAGTCCTAGGAACGGTTGGGAAAGGCTAACCCTTTATTCACGCAAACTAAACCTCGGGGGAACCTAGGGACACATCATCCACAAATACACCAAATGTATTGGTTCAAAATTAATAATAGATGATAATACCTACACAAAACCAAAGCATTTATTGGATGAACGAGCAGCCCCAATTTCTGGAGAAATTTGGGCAGCATAACGGGTATTCCTGAAGAATTTCAAGGAAAAATCCAACATGACCTCTCGTCGGTGCACGTTGACAAAGCGACATGATCTCTTGTTAGAACATGCCGTGGGAACGACGTGTCCTCTCGTGAAATCATGTTGCGATGGCAACATGCCCACACGTGCTAGGTTTTGGGGTAGGTACGAAAGTCTATTAGAAATTTTGAAGCAATCCATTTTAGTGTATTTGAAAATGTCGTGTCAAAACCAACCGTTTTGGGTGAGTTTTAAATGTGTGGCGCCACTTATAACGCACTAGGGGGATGGGTTTGACATTAGGCGCTCAAGCGTAGGCGAATTTCATGGTCGTCCGCGATGCCGTCAATCGCACCCGAGGGTTCTAGATCTACGTGAAGTAGTGTGCGGGATGGCTACGTTCCTTTATTTATGAAAATGATTTTTTTTTGATTTTTTTTTAATTTCAAAAAAGGGGGAAAAGGAAAAAACAACACACACACGCCCCACAGAGCACAATAATCAAGGATCATGAATTTGATCACGGGGTAGCCCCACAATCACAACCTGTATCAGTGTTCAGCACCTGCAAAGTGACCACTTCTGTCGCGTGACACAGGACTGGTGAGGCCAGTTATGTCGCGTGACAGAAGAAGTTCCATATCCAGAATCTGAATAAAGACCAAATCAGCCCAGCCTCTAAGCACAATGCAACGACTCAGCCCCAGCACTAGCACAATCTCAACAGGAAGCAAGGAAGGGGGAGGGAATAAAGCAGAGCACCAAATGCATTTACATACATAAAATTGTCACACAACAAGGCACACACAAATGCATGAATTGAATGTTGAACAAGAGTGAAAGTTTGACCCACTTTTGAAAACCAAGTTTCAAGTCCCCAGCAGAGTCGCCACTGAATGTGCGCTCACCGAAAAATAAAAATGATAAGGAGTCGCCACGCCATTTTTTAGGAAACATTGAAAACCTTTTTGAAAGAGAAAATGGGTTCGGGGGTCAAGTTACGTGTTGGGAAGAACCGAGAGTTCACCCAACACGCCTCGTCCGTAGACGAGTCTTTCAATGTTCAACATTCAATTCATTCAAAAGTGTGTGCGAAGTGTGTGTGACAATATATGTACAAAATGCATTTCAATGCTTTATTTTATTGCTCAACTGAGGGAATACAACTTGTAAGCCATTGACTCTGGAAGGCTACATCCCACTTTACATCGAGGAAGAACAAGAATACAACTGAAATGAACCTGCTGCAGAGGGCTTGTTGTGTCGCGTGACACAGGACCAGATGGGTCAGTTTTGTCGCGTGACACTACAAAGTGCTATGCAGTGGTTTTACAAATACTCAATCCACAGCAACAGTATCACCTCAGATGAGTGCAGATATTGAGGATCTACACTCTGTTCTGAGTGATGAGCAAACAATATCAAAAAATTACAACTGAAAAGATGATTCTCTGCCAATGGTCACCATGTGTCGCGTGACACAGGACATACTTAGCACGATGTGTCGCGTGACATATGTTTACCATCTGCGGGAACCTCACAAATTGATAAACAGAATTAACAGATACCAAATACAATCAGATCATCATACCAAATCAATTCGATACAACACGAATCAATACCAGATCGGCCAAGGGAGTGTGAATATGGGAGATCCACACTCCCTTGACAACCAAATTGCAATTACAATTAGATCATATCATGAACATGCAATTGGATCAAGCAAAAACACATTTAAACAGAGAGATGGCAGTTGCCACTTGATAATTGAAGCGGATGGAGCTCAATTACTAGGTGGAGGGAGGAAATTGCAGTTAAGCAAGTAGTAAGCGAGAGAGAGAGGGAGATAGACTTGTTACCCTTGTAGATCCACCACCAATACACCAAGTTAGGTAGGTGTATTGGCCTTCAATTCAGCTTCTGGACGTGGAATCGAGCACATGTGGAGTGCTAGCCTTCAAATCCTCAATAGCTTGGGTTATAGAAAGGTAGGTAGGGTGAATTGGATGAGAGGGAGGTAGAATTGAAGTAGGATTGATTGGGGTTTTGTGTAGAAGGAGGATATGAAGTGGTTCTGGGGAGATTTTGACAGAGTGGCCTTAGGAGGGGAAATTGGGATCCCGAAATGAGAGGCAGAGGGCTCTATTTATAGCTGCTGTTGATGGGCATGAAGTGTCGCACGACTTCACGCATCCACTTTCCATGCTTCGATCTGTCGCACGACTTAAGCAAGCAATAACTGTTTTTGGCGCCAAATGCTGCTTCTGGAATATTCTGAATTAATTCCTGAAAAGTCTAAAGCAGTTAATTCCCTGTAGGTCCTTTTGTCCGGGAAAAAAACTAAAAAATACTTCCTTCGCGAGAAACTCATAAAATGTTTCCGAAAGTCTCGGAACGGATCGGGAATTTACCAAAATGCCCCTCAATGCAATTTTATTGCATTAAAATGCACCTAAAAGGGTCGCGAATTGGATTGGCGTACTTACAGAGCCCCTCGGCAACGTCACTTTTGGGAAAAAGTGAGGTTGTCGATAAAATAAGACCCAATCCCAATTAGCGGCAAGGGATAAGGCGGAGGGCTAGAAATTGATCTGGGGAAATCGGATGGCTGGACCTTTGGAGAAAGTATTCCTACGTATCCCTTAAAAGGGAATCAAGCCAAATCGTAGTTCAGAAACAAACTAGCAAGAAGCAAGGAAGGGTAGAGATGGGCTTTCATACCTTTGATGTGCTTACCTATAGCTGTCGGAGGGTTGGTGCTTCTGCGGGTGGCGAGTAGCGGCCGGAGGGTCTCATGCTACTGCCGTTGGTGCCGAGTTATAGCTGCCGGAGGGTCTCATGCTACTGCTGGTGATGCAAAGTTGTAGCGGCCAGAGGGTCTCATGCTGCAACGGGGGTCGCGAGTAGCTGCCGAAGGGTCTCATGCTATCGCTGGGTGGCGAGTAGCGGCCGGAGGGTCTCATGCTACTGCCGGTGGTGCCAAGTTGTAGCTGCCGGAGGGTCTCATGCTGCAACTGGTGGTGAGTAGCGGCCGAAGGGTCTCATGCTACTGCCGGTGGTGCCAAGTTGTAGCTGCCGGAGGGTCTCATGCTGCAACTGGTCCTTGTGGATGCCGGAGGGTCTCATACCACTAGGTGTTGGTGCAGGGTAGCTGCCAGGGGACTCATGCTACTGCTGCTGGTCTTCGTGGATGTCGGAGGGACTCATACCGATTGGTGCTGGTGCAGGGTAGCTGCCAGGGGACTCACGCTACTGCTGCTTCTGTTGGGGATAGATGTAGCTGTCGGGGGACTCACGCTACTTGTTTTTGTTGGTAGTTCGCTGGTTTTACTGAATGTTGGACGGTCTTTGTTGATGGTTTGACTTTTGTATCCTGAGCTTTGCTTGGTAGGCTGGGGACTCTGCTTGCTAGGGAGCAGGCTTTTGTTTGTGCTTTGGTGTCGGGGTCGCTGATCTGGTAGAACGGGAACTTTGCTTGCTAGGGAGCAGGTTCCGGGTGCTGCTTTGGGATCATTGATCTGGGAACTTTGCTTGCTAGGGAGCAGGTTCCGTGTGGTGCTTTGGGGCCACTGATCTGGAAACTTTGCTTGCTAGGGAGCAGGTTCCGGGTGGTGCTTTGGGACCACTTGATCTGGGAACTTTGCTTGCTAGGGAGCAGGTTCCGGGTGGTGCTTGTTGTGCTGTTCTGGGAACTTTGCTTGCTAGGGAGCAGGTTCCGGGTGGTGCTTTGGGGCCACTGATCTGGAAACTTTGCTTGCTAGGGAGCAGGTTCCGGGTGGTGCTTTGGGACCACTTGATCTGGGAACTTTGCTTGCTAGGGAGCAGGTTCTGGGTGGTGCTTGTTGTGCTGATCTGGGAACTTTGCTTGCTAGGGAGCAGGTTCCTCTGGTGCTTTGGGGCCATTGGTCTCATTGTGCACTACTGGGGAGACTAACATAGGTACGGCTTCTTGTCTCGGTTTATCATGCAAAATAGGCTTTTGAAGTCGCCGAGACTGGTGAGCATTATTGTCTGGATTCTGGGGCAGCTGGGGCTCTTTTCTTTGACAAGCACTGCTTGGGGGCTGAGGCAACTGGGGCTCTTTCAGATGATGCTGGTGAGTCTTGGCCTTACGAAGATAATAAAGGCGGGGTCTGCCACCTGCAGGGTTTGGAATCCCTGTCCAAGATTGTGATTCGAGGGGCAGTCCTCACGATCACCTGATTATTGTACTCTGCGGGGGGAGACACAACACTCTAGGCACTTTGCACTTTATTTGACCTCTTGCTTATGCATTATTAATCTTTTGTTGCACAAGTCCATCTCAGCTGGGGAGAATAGGAAGTAAGGAGGGTTTTGCACGGCTTGATGAGCAGATGTATATGTAGCCATTATGCTATGAGGGATCATGTATAGGACAAAAGTGTTTATAATGAGGTGGACCCTCTTTCGTGAGGTGGAAAATGATATGGCACAGCTAGGCAAGTCGGGGACGCTCCCGGGAGTACTGGCTGCAGCAGGTCCATTGCTGGTGAGGACAAAGTGTATCGCGCGTCAGAGACAGCAAGAAGCAGAGAAAGTGCAGAGAATGATCCCGGCTTGGCGAAGCCCCAGTTGACAGTGCAAAGCAAACCTGGAGGGGAATCGGGTAAGGAGAGTCTGAGGGATTCCTTAACCAAAGCCCTAGCTTGAGGAAGTGCCATGCATCTTCATCGCAGACAGGGTCATCTTGTGTCCAAAGAGGCAACCCATCATTTCAAACTGCAGTCAATCAGTCGCTGGACAAGACTCGGAAATGTTTACGTGCAGGGGCGCATCCTTCGAGAGCGGGAAATGAATCCCGAATTTGTGTATGACACTCTTGCTTTTGGGTTTGACTCTTTTGGGAGAGTATAAGCATCACAAGGTGTGGAAAAGTGTATGGAAGCCCCTGCTGACCGAAACAGTGTTTAGCTCTATCTTCCTATGATGTAGAAAGAGAAGACTTGTCGAGACACTTGAAAACTTGTCTTATTCGTGATGATCACAAAGCTGCTTAAAACCCTTTATTGATGTTCGGGTTAGTCAACTGCCAAAGCTGATATGAACAAAAAAATTTATCAATCCTGAGGAGAAAGCCCAGTTATGGTTGCCTACGTTCCCCTCCTTTGGAGGAGCTCAGGTCGCCGTAGTTCGGGCTTATCCCGAATGAAAAGAATGAACGTTGGAATTCGAGGATCTGAGGACCTTTGAGGATTTTTGGGAATTTAGAAACATGTCCTCTTGGAGTGTCGATGGGAGATATGGACGTGAAGCCCCAGTGGGACGTCCACGACAAGTGTTTGCGAAGGAGAAATGAAGTATGCTCACATGCAACGTCGAATGAATGGATGGAATTTGCACAATCTTCGCTTGATAATCTTTTGAGCCGAGATGGACTTGGCTCCGCTTTAAGCAATAATCCGCTTTAGATCTCGACGATATTGGAATGAGACTGCTATCCGGTAGGAACTGCGACTGGGTCTCAGGGTTTCGATCGGCCCTTGGGTGATTTAGGATATCATGACCTCTTAAAATGAGAGGTCGGCTAGGCTTTTTGCTGACTGAACCTCTAAAGATGAGAGGTTGGCTTGCAGGGATGTGTTTGGGATTTCTAAGGCGAGGGAATCCATGATTGCATCTTCATTGCCTCTAAAAATGAGAGGTCAATCTTGGCTTTGCCAAGGGCAAGGGTAACGGTAGTGGGAATGTCCTCTAAAATCGAGAGGACGGCTTGGGATCGGTCAAAGTAGTGGTGAGAGGACATGCGTGCTGTCTCTTTACTCGCTCTGAGACTCCTCTTGAGTAACGACCGGATCCTTTGATTTTTGCTTTTGAGAGGATCGCTAGGGACTAGGCTCTCTTTTTTTTTTCTTTTTTCTTTTTACTTTCTTTTTTTTTTTACTTTTGTCTCTCTCTTTTTTCAATTTTGTTTTGAGAGGAGAATTTCAGATAGTCCCCAGGATGAATCATTGCTTTCCGTCGTTCTTGCGCTTGGAGACGGTCACTCTTCTTTTGAATCACCGGAGTCTCAAGGATAGTCCCTCTTCTTCTGGGGATGGCTAAATGGGTTTCAAAACATGCCGATCATGAAATTAAGGGATATTGTTTAGTGAGGGTGAGGTAATGGTTTTCCTAAGGGTGAAGGTTTCAACAGCAGTCCCTACCGGATGATCCGAACGAGATTAAGTCTTCATTGCTTTGCTTAAGCTTACTGGGGAAGATTCATGCAAATTAATCGAACAACGAGATGGGGAGGATGAAGGAAGATATGTGAGCACAGGAGCCGCGAGGTGGGGAGTTGATAAGCCCTACTCTGGGAAGGATATCAGTCGATTTTCTCACTCCGATCAATTCAAACATTAGCCATTTCAAAGTGTTGGTCGGTGAGCAGCACAAGTGATTATTTGGAATAAGACCATTTCAATTGAGTGTAACGTAGGTGTGCAAGTTATGTCTCGAGTCTAGCAAGAAGAGAAACAAAGATTTTTATCACTGCAACGAAAAAACTGGTCCAACGTGGACTCGACAGACTCATGTACGACAGTGGACATTCTAGATCCTACGAGGACTGATTGACTTCTTCAACATTGGATGGACGGAAGAGCATCATTGCCATCGGTGCGGTGAGGACCCTTCTCAATCATTCTGTCCTTCATAAGTCGCCCTCCTTATCTTTAGCAATCTGAGAAAACAACCGGTCCTCCCGCTTGTGAGGAAAAATAGCTTCGAGGGTAGCCCGTAACTTTTCGATGGGCGCACCATTTGCACTCTACGGACCCATGGGATATGAACTTCCAGATTGGTGGTCCATAATCTTCCCTGCACCGAGCATTTTGGATTCCGAATCATATGAACGATCACTCGGGCACTTGAACTGCTTCTGCCTCGGGAATATGGACCTATGAGTGCCGGGAACGAGAGCGCACACCCAACTTGCCGTAGCCTTGCAGAGGTGAAGAGGTAAGAGCGTGTGTAGACGGAGGGTAAAGAACTTTGAGAAGGTATGGGAGAGGGAAGAGTACGGAAGGAGACGGACTCGTGCAACACTTTATTAATCTTCAAGTAGAAATCGGTGGCTTTAAAGTCCTAGGAACGGTTGGGATAGGCTAACCCTTTATTCACGCAAACAAAACCTCGGGGGAACCTAGGGACACATTATCCACAAATACACCAAATGTATTGGTTCGAAATTAATAATAGATGATAATACCTAAACAAAACCAAAGCATTTAAGGGACGAACGAGCAGCCCCAATTTCTGGAGAAATTTGGGCAGCATAACGGGTATTCCTGAAGAATTTCAAGGAAAAATCCGGCATGACCTATCGTCGGTGCACGTTGACAAAGCGACATGATCTCTCGTTAGAACATGCCGTGGGAACGACGTGTCCTCTCGTGAAACCATGTTGCGATGGCAACATGCCCACACGTGCTAGGTTTTGGAGTAGGTACGAAAGACTATTAGAAATTTTGAAATAATCCATTTTAGTGTATTTGAAAATGTCATGTCACACAACAAGGCACACACAAATGCATGAAATGAATGTTGAACAAGAGTGAAAGTTTGACCCACTTTTGAAAACCAAGTTTCAAGTCCCCATTAGAGTTGCCACTGAATGTGCGCTCGCCGAAAAATAAAAATGATAAGGAGTCGCCACGCCGTTTTTAAGGAAACATTGAAAACCTTTTTGAAAGAGAAAATTGGTTCGGGGGTCAAGTTACGTATTGGGAAGAACCGAGAGTTCACCCAACACGCCTCGTCCATAGACGAGTCTTTCAATGTTCAACATTCAATTCATTCAAAAGTGTGTGCGAAGTGTGTGTGACAATATATGTACAAAATGCATTTCAATGCTTTATTTTATTGCTCAACTGAGGGAATACAACTTGTAAGTCATTGACTCTGGGAGGCTACACCCACTTTACATCGAGGAAGAACAGGGATACAACAGAAATGAACCTGCTGCAGAGGGCTTGTTGTGTTGCGTGACACAGGACCTTATGGGTCAGTTGTGTCGCGTGACACTACAAAGCGCTATGCAGAGGTTTTACAAATACTCAATCCACAGCAACAGTATCACCTCAGATGAGTGCAGATATTGAGGATCTATACTCTGTTCTGAGTGACGAGCAAACAATATCAACAAATTACAACTGAAAAGATGATTCTCTGCCAATGGTCACCATGTTTCGCGTGACACAGGACATGCTTAGCACGATGTGTCGCGTGACATATGTTTACCATCTGCAGGAACCTCACAAATTGATAAACAGAATCAATAAATACCAAATACAATCAGATCATCATACCAAATCAATTCGATACAACACGAATCAATACCAGATCGGCCAAGGGAGTGTGAATATGGGAGATCCACACCCCCTTGACAACCAAATTGCAATTACAATTAGATCATATCATGAACATGTAATTGGATCAATCAAAAACACATTTAAACAGAGAGATGGCAGTTGCCACCTGATAATTGAAGCGGATGGAGCTCAATTACCAGATGGAGGGAAGAAATTGTAGTTAAGCAAGTAGTAAGCGAGAGAGAGAGGGAGATAGACTTGTTACCCTTGTAGATCCACCACCAATACACCAAGTTAGGTGTATTGGCCTTTTATTCAGCTTATGGACGTGGAATCGAGCACAGGTGGAGTGCTAGCCTTCAAATCCTCAATAGCTTGGGTTATAGAAAGGTAGGTAGGGTGAATTGGATGAGAGGGAGGTAGAATTGAAGTAGGATTGATTGGGGTTTTGTGTAGAAGGAGGATAGGAAGTGGTTCTGGGGAGATTTTGACAGAGTGACCTTAGGAGGGGAAATTGGGATCCCAAAATGAGAGGCAGAGGGCTCTATTTATAGCTGCTGTTGATGGGCATGAAGGGTCGCACGACTTCACACATCCACTTTCCATGCTTCGATCTGTCGCACGACTTAAGCAAGCAATAACTGTTTTTGGCGCCAAATGCTGCTTCTGGAATATTCTGAATTAATTCCTGAAAAGTCCAAAGCAGTTAATTCCCTGTAGGTCCTTTTGTTCGGGAAAAAAACTAAAAAATACTTCCTTCGCGAGAAACTCATAAAATGTTTCCGGAAGTCTCGAAACATATCGGGAATTTACCAAAACGCCCCTCAATGCAATTTTATTGCATTAAAATGCACCTAAAAGGGTCGCGAATTGGATTGGCGTACTTACAGAGCCCCTCGACAACGTCACTTTTGGGAAAAAGTGAGGTTGTCGATAAAATAAGACCCAATCCCAATTAGCGGCAAGGGATAAGGCGGAGGGCTAGAAGGTGATCTGGGGAAATCGGATGGCTGGACCTTTGGAGAAAGGATTCCTACGTATCCCTTAAAAGGGAATCAAGCCAAATCGTAGTTCGGAAACAAACAAGCAAGAAGCAAGGAAGGGTAGAGATGGGCTTTCATACCTTTGTTGTGCTTACCTGTAGCTTTCGGAGGGTTGGTGCTTCTGTGGGTGGCGAGTAGCGGCCGAAGGGTCTCATGCTACTGCCGTTGGTGCCGAGTTGTAGCTACCGGAGGGTCTCATGCTTCAACTGGGGTCGCGAGTAACTGTCGGAGGGTCTCATGCTATCGCTGGTGGTGCAAAGTTGTAGCGGCCGGAGGGTCTCATGCTGCAACGGGGGTCGCGAGTAGCTGCCGGAGGGTCTCATGCTGCAACTGGTGGCGAGTAGCAGCCGGAGGGTCTCATGCTACTGCCGGTGGAGCCAAGTTGTAGCTGCTAGAGGGTCTCATGCTGCAACTGGTCCTTCTGGATGCCGGAGGGTCTCATACCACTAGGTGTTGGTGCAGGGTAGCTGCCAGGGGACTCATGCTACTGCTGCTGGTCTATGTAGATGCCGGAGGGACTCATACCGATTGGTGCTGGTGCAGGGTAGCTGCCAGGGGACTCACGCTACTGCTGCTTCTGCTGGGGATAGGTGTAGCTGCCGGGGGACTCACGCTACTTGTTTTTGTTGGTAGTTCGCTGGTTTTACTGAATGTTGGATGGTCTTTGTTTATGGTTTGACTTTTGTATCCTGAGCTTTGCTTGGTAGGCTGGGGAACCTGCTTGCTAGGGAGCGGGATTTTGTTTGTGGTTTGGTGTCGGGGTCGCTGATCTGGTAGAACGGGAACTTTGCTTGCTAGGGAGCAGGTTCCGGGTAGTGCTTTGGGGCCACTGATCTGGAAACTTTGCTTGCTAGGGAGCAGGTTCCGGGTGGTGCTTTGGGGCCACTGATCTGGAAACTTTGCTTGCTAAGGAGCAGGTTCCAGGTGGTGCTTTGGGACACTTGATCTTGGAACTTTGCTTGCTAGGGAGCAGGTTCCTCTGGTGCTTTGGGGCCATTGGTCTCGTTGCGCACTGCTGGGGAGACTAACATAGGTACGGCTTCTTATCTCGGTTTATCATGCAAAGTAGGCTTTTGAAGTCGCCGAGACTGGTAAGCATTATTGTCTGGATTCTGGGGCAGCTGGGGCTCTTTTCTTTCACAAGCACTGCTTGAGGGCTGAGGCAACTGGGGCTCTTTCAGATGATGCTGGTGAGTCTGGGCCTGACGAAGATAATAAAGGCGGGGTCTGCCACCTGCAGGGTTTGGAATCCCTGTCCAAGATTGTGATTCGAGGGGCAGTCCTCATGATCACATTACGATTACCTGATTATTGTACTCTGCGGGGGGAGACACAACACTCTAGGCACTTTGCACTTTATTTGACCTCTTGCTTATGCATTATTAATCTTTTGTTGCACAAGTCCATCTCATCTGGGGAGAATAGTAAGTAAGGAGGGTTTTGCACGGCTTGATGAGCAGATGTGTATGTAGCCATTATGCTATGAGGGATCGTGTATAGGACGAAAGTGTTTATAATGAGGTGGACCCTCTCCCGTGAGGTGGAAAATGATATGGCGCAGCTAGGCAAGTCGGGGACGCTCCCGGGAGTACTGGCTGCAGCAGGTCCATTGCTGGTGAGGACAAAGTGTATCGCGCGTCAGAGACAATAAGCAGCAGAGAAAGTGCAGAGAATGATCCCGGCTTGGCGAAGCCCCAGTTGACAGTGCAAAGCAAACCTGGAGGGGAATCTGGTAAGGAGAGCCTGAGGGATACCTTAACCAAAGCCCCAGCTTGAGGAAGTGCCATGCAGCTTCATCGCAGACAGGGTCATCTTGTGTCCAAAGAGGCAACCCATCATTTCAAACCGTAGTCAATCAGTCGCTGGACAAGACTCGGAAATGTTTATGTGCAGGGGCGCATCCTTCGAGGGCGGGAAATGAATCCCGAATTTGTGTATGACACTCTTGCTTTTGGATTTGACTCTTTTGGGAGAGTATAAGCATCACAAGGTGTGGAAAAGTGTATGGAAGCCCCTGCTGACCGAAACAGTGTTTAGCTCTATCTTCCTATGATGTAGAAAGAGAAGACTTGTCGAGACACTTGAAAACTTGTCTTATTCGTGATGATCACAAAGCTGCTTAAAACCCTTTATTGATGTTCGGGTTAGTCAACCGCCAAAGCTGATATAAACAAAAATTTTTATTAATCCTGAGGAGAAAGCCCATTGATATCGAGAATCAAACTCGGAAAGATGAACAGTGTATGGGCATGGTCCTTGAGGAGACCGGATCTTCTGAGATCTTTTTGTGATTTCGACCGGACCAGTTATGGTTGCCTACGTTCCCCTCCTTAGGAGGAGCTCAGGTCGCCGTAGTTCGGGCTTATCCCGAATGAAAAGAATGAACGTTGGAATTCGAGGATCTGAGGACCTTTGAGGATTTTTGAGAATTTAGAAACATGTCCTCTTGGAGTGTCGCTGGGAGACACGGACGTGAAGCCCCAGTGGGACGTCCACGGCAAGTGTTTGCGAAGGAGAAATGAAGTATGCTCACATGCAACGTCGAATGAATGGATGGAATTTGCACAATCTTCTCTTGATAATCTTTTGAGCCGGGATGGACTTGGGTCCGCTTTAAGCAATAATCTGCTTTAGATCTCGATGATATTGGAATGAGACTGCTATCCGGTAGGAACTGCGACTGGGTCTCGGGGTTTCGATCGGCCCTCGGGTGATTTAGGATATCATGACCTCTTAAAACGAGAGGTCAGCTAGGCTTTTTGCTGACTGAACCTCTAAAGATGAGAGGTTGGCTTGCAGGGATGTGTTTGGGATTTCTAAGGCGAGGGAATCCATGATTGCATCTTCATTGCCTCTAAAAATGAGAGGTCAATCTTGGCTTTGCCAAGGCCAAGGGTAACGGTAGTGGGAATGTCCTCTAAAATCGAGAGGACTGTTTGGGATCGGTCAAAGTAGTGGTGAGGGGACATTCGTGCTGTTTCTTTATTCGCTCTGAGACTCCTCTTGATTAACGACCGGATCCATTGATTTTTGCTTTTGAGAGGATCGCTAGGGACTAGGCTCTCTTTTTTTCTTCTTTTTTTATCTTTTTTTTACTTTTTTTTTTTTACTTTTGTCTCTCTCTTTTTTCAATTTTGTTTTGAGAGGAGAATTTCAGATAGTCCCCAGGATGAATCATTGCTTTCCATCGTTCTTGCGCTTGGAGACGGTCACTCTTCTTTTGAATCACCGGAGTCTCAAGGATAGTCCCTCTTCTTCTGGCGATGGCTAAATGGGTTTCAAAACATGCCGATCTTAAAATGAAGGGATATTGTTTAGTGAGGGTGAGGTAATGGTTTTCCTAAGGGTGAAGGTTTCAACCGCAGTCCCTACCGGATGATCCGAACGAGATCAAGTCTTCATTGCTTTGCTTAAGCTTACTGGGGAAGATTCATGCAAATTCATCGAACAACGAGATGGGGAAGACGAAGGAAGATATGTGAGCACAGGAGCCGCGAGGTGGGGAGTTGATAAGCCCCACTCTGGGAAGGATATCAGTCAATTTTCTCACTGCGATCAATTCAAACATTAGCCATTGCAAAGCAATGGTCGGTGAGCAGCACAAGTGATTATTTGGAATAAGACCATTTCAATTGAGTGTAACGTAGGTGTGCAAGTTATATCTCGAGTCTAGCAAGAAGAGAAACAAAGATTTTTATCACTGCAACGCAAAAATAGGTCCAACGTGGACTCGACAGACTCATGTCCGACAGTGGACATTCTAGATCCTACGAGGACTGATTGACTTCTTCAACATTGGATGGACGGAAGAGCATCATTGCCATCGGTGCGGTGAGGACCCTTCTCAATCATTCTGTCCTTCATAAGTCGCCCTCCTTATCTTTAGCAATCTGAGCAAACAACCAGGCCTCCCGCTTGCGAGGAAAAACAGCTTCGAGGGTAGCCCGCAACTTTTCGATGGGCGCACCATTTGCACTCTGCCGACCCATGGGATATGAACTTCCAGATTGGTGGGCCATAATCTTCCCTGCACCGAGCATTTTGGATTCCGAATCATATGAACGATCACTCGGGCACTTGAACTGCTTCCGCCTCGGGAATATGGACCTATGAGTGCCGGGAACGAGAGTGCACACCCAACTTGCCGTAGCCTTGCAGAGGTGAAGAGGTAAGAGCGTGTGTAGACGGAGGGTAAAGAACCTTGAGAAGGTATGGGAGAGGGAAGAGTACGGAAGGAGACGGACTCGTGCAACACTTTATTAATCTTCAAGTAGAAATCGGTGGCTTTAAAGTCCTAGGAACGGTTGGGAAAGGCTAACCCTTTATTCACGCAAACTAAACCTCGGGGGAACCTAGGGACACATCATCCACAAATACACCAAATGTATTGGTTCGAAATTAATAATAGATGATAATACCTAAACAAAACCAAAGCATTTATGGGATGAACGAGCAGCCCCAATTTCTGGAAAAATTTGGGTAGCATAACGGGTATTCCTGAAGAATTTCAAGGAAAAATCCGGCATGATCTCTCGTCGGTGCACGTTGACAAAGCGACATGATCTCTTGTTAGAACATGCCGTGGGAACGACGTGTCCTCTCGTGAAACCATGTTGCGATGGCAACATGCCCACACGTGCTAGGTTTTGGGGTAGGTACGAAAGTCTATTAGAAATTTTGAAACAATCCATTTTAGTTTATTTGAAAATGTCGTGTCAAAACCAACCGTTTTGGGTGAGGTTTAAATGTGTGGCGCCACTTATAACGCACTAGGGGGATGGGTTTGACATTAGGCGCTCAAGTGTAGGCGAATTTCATGGTCGTCCGCGATGCCGTCAATCGCACCCGAGGGTTCTAGATCTACGTGAAGTAGTGTGCGGGATGGCTATGTTCCTTTATTTATGAAAATGATTTTTTTTTGATTTTTTTTTAATTTGAAAAAAGGGGGAAAAGGAAAAAACAACACACACACGCCCCACAGAGCACAATAATCAAGGATCATGAATTTGATCACGGGGTAGCCCCACAATCACAACCTGTATCAGTGTTCAGCACCTGTAAAGTGACCACTTCTGTCGCGTGACACAGGACTGGTGAGGCCAGTTATGTTGCGTGACAGAAGGAGTTCCATATCCAGAATCTGAATAAAGACCAAATCAGCCCAGCCTCCAAGCACAATGCAACGACTCAGCCCCAGCACTAGCACAATCTCAACAGGAAGCAAGGAAGGGGGAGGGAATAAAGCAGAGCACCAAATGCATTTACATACATAAAATTGTCACACAACAAGGCACACACAAATGCATGAAATGAATGTTGAACAAGAGTGAAAGTTTGACCCACTTTTGAAAACCAAGTTTCAAGTCCCCAGCAGAGTCGCCACTGAATGTGCGCTCGCCGAAAAATAAAAATGATAAGGAGTCGCCACGCCATTTTTAAGGAAACATTGAAAACCTTTTTGAAAGAGAAAATGGGTTCGGGGGTCAAGTTACGTGTTGGGAAGAACCGAGAGTTCACCCAACACGCCTCGTCCGTAGACGAATCTTTCAATGTTCAACATTCAATTCATTCAAAAGTGTGTGCGAAGTGTGTGTGACAATATATGTACAAAATGCATTTCAATGCTTTATTTTATTGCTCAACTGAGGGAATACAACTTGTAAGCCATTGACTCTGGGAGGCTACATCCCACTTTACATCGAGGAAGAACAGGGATACAACTGAAATGAACCTGCTGCAGAGGGCTTGTTGTGTCGCGTGACACAGGACCTGATGGGTCAGTTGTGTCGCGTGACACTACAAAGCGCTATGCATAGGTTTTACAAATACTCAATCCACAGCAACAGTATCACCTCAGATGAGTGCAGATATTGAGGATCTACACTCTGTTCTGAGTGACGAGCAAACAATATCAACAAATTACAACTGAAAAGATGATTCTCTGCCAATGGTCACCATGTGTCGCGTGACACAGGACATGCTTAGCACGATGTGTTGCGTGACATATGTTTACCATCTACAGGAACCTCACAAATTGATAAACAGAATCAACAGATACCAAATACAATCAGATCATCATACCAAATCAATTCGATACAACACGAATCAATACCAGATCGGCCAAGGGAGTGTGAATATGGGAGATCCACACTCCCTTGACAACCAAATTGCAATTACAATTAGATCATATCATGAACATGCAATTGGATAAAGTAAAAACACATTTAAACAGAGAGATGGCAGTTGCCACCTGATAATTGAAGCTGATGGAGCTCAATTACCAGGTGGAGGGAGGAAATTGCAGTTGAGCAAGTAGTAAGCGAGAGAGAGAGAGGGAGATAGACTTGTTACCCTTCTAGATCCACCACCAATACACTAAGTTAGGTGTATTGGCCATCAATTCAGCTTCTGGACATGGAATCGAGCAAAGGTGGAGTGCTAGCCTTCAAATCCTCAATAGCTTGGGTTATAGAAAGGTAGGTAGGGTGAATTGGATGAGAGGGAGGTAGAATTGAAGTAGGATTGATTGGGGTTTTGTGTAGAAGGAGGATAGGAAGTGGTTCTGGGGAGATTTTGACAGAGTGACCTTAGGAGGGGAAATTGGGATCCCGAAATGAGATGCAGAGGGCTCTATTTATAGCTGCTGTTGATGGGCATGAAGTGTCGCACGACTTCACGCATCCACTTTCCATGCTTCGATCTGTCGCACGACTTAAGCAAGCAATAACTATTTTTGGTGCCAAATGCTGCTTCTGGAATATTCTGAATTAATTCCTGAAAAGTCTAAAGCAGTTAATTCCCTGTAGGTCCTTTTGTCCGAGAAAAAAACTAAAAAATACTTCCTTCGCGAGAAACTCATAAAA
This sequence comes from Adenophora triphylla var. japonica, assembly GCA_022495995.1. NCBI lineage: Eukaryota > Viridiplantae > Streptophyta > Magnoliopsida > Asterales > Campanulaceae > Adenophora > Adenophora triphylla. The sequence continues at coordinate 383,203 of JAFEMH010001562.1, forward strand.
TGTTTTCGGAAGTCTCGAAACGGATCGGGAATTTACCAAAACTCCCCTCAATGCAATTTTATTGCATTAAAATGCACCTAAAAGGGTCGCGAATTGGATTGGCGTACTTACAGAGCCCCTCGGCAACATCACTTTTGGGAAAAAGTGAGGTTGTCGATAAAATAAGATCCAATCCCAATTAGCGGCAAGGGATAAGGCGGAGGGCTAGAAGGTGATCTGGGGAAATCGGATGGATGGACCTTTGGAGAAAGGATTCCTACGTATCCCTTAAAAGGGGATCAAGCCAAATCGTAGTTCGGAAACAAACTAGCAAGAAGCAAGGAAGGGTAGAGATGGGCTTTCATACCTTTGATGTGCTTACCTGTAGCTCTCGGAGGGTTGGTGCTTCTGCGGGTGGCGAGTAGCGGCCGAAGGGTCTCATGCTACTGCCGTTGGTGTCGAGTTGTAGCTACTGGAGGGTCTCATGGTGCAATTGGGGTCGCGAGTAGCTGCCGGAGGGTCTCATGCTACCGCTGGTGGTGCAAAGTTGTAGCGGCCGGAGGGTCTCATGCTGCAACGGGGGTCGCGAGTAGCTGCCGGAGGGTCTCATGCTATCGCTGGGTGGAGAGTAGCGGCAGGAGGGTCTCATGCTACTGCCGGTGGTGCCAAGTTGTAGCTGCCGGAGGGTCTCATGCTGCAACTGGTGGCGAGTAGCGGCCGGAGGGTCTTATGCTACTGTCAGTGGAGCCAAGTTGTAGCTGCTGGAGGGTCTCATGCTGCAACTGGTCCTTGTGGATGCCGGAGGGTCTCATACCACTAGGTGTTGGTGCAAGGTAGCTGCCAGGGGACTCATGCTACTGCTGCTGGTCTTCGTAGATGCCAGAGGGACTCATACCGATTGGTCTTTGGTGCGGGGTAGCCGACGGGGACTCACGCTCTGCTGCCTGGCAGGGATAGGTGTAGCTGCCGGGGGACTCACACTACTTGTTTTTGTTGGTAGTTCGCTGGTTTTACTGAATGTTGGATGGTCTTTGTCAATGGTTTGACTTTTGTATCCTAATCTTTGCTTGGTAGGCTGGGGACTCTACTTGCTAGGGAGCGGGCTTTTGTTTGTGCTTTGGTGTCGGGGTCGCTGATCTGGTAGAATGGGAACTTTGCTTGCTAGGGAGCAGGTTCCGGGTGGTGCTTTGGGGCCACTGATCTGGAAACTTTGCTTGCTAGGGAGCAGGTTCCATGTGGTGCTTTGGGGCCACTGATCTGGAAACTTTGCTTTCTAGGGAGCAGGTTCCGGGTGGTGCTATGGGGCCACAGATCTGGAAACTTTGCTTGCTAGGGAGCAGATTCCAGGTGGTGCTTTGGGACCACTTGATCTGGGAACTTTGCTTGCTAGGGAGCAGGTTCCAGGTGGTGCTTGTTGTACTGATCTGGGAACTTTGCTTGCTAGGGAGCAGGTTCCTCTGGTGCTTTGGGGCCATTGGTCTCGTTGCGCACTGCTGGGGAGACTAACATAGGTACGGCTTCATATCTCGGTTTATCATGCAAAATAGGCTTTTGAAGTCGCCTAGACTGGTGAGCATTATTGTCTGGATTCTGGGCCAGCTGGGGCTCTTTTCTTTGACAAGCACTGCTTGGAGGCTGAGGCAACTGGGGCCCTTTCAGATGATGCTGGTGAGTCTGGGCCTGACGAAGATAATAAAGGCAGGGTCTGCCACCTGCAGGGTTTGGATCCCCGACCAAGATTGTGATTCGAGGGGCAGTCCTCATGATCACATTACGATTACCTGATTATTGTACTCTGCGAGGGGAGACACAACACTCTAGGCATTTTGCACTTTATTTGACCTCTTGCTTATGCATTATTAATTTTTTGTTGCACAAGTCCATCTCAGCTGGGGAGAATAGGGAGTAAGGAGGGTTTTGCACGGCTTGATGAGCAGATGTGTATGTAGCCATTATGCTATGAGGGATCGTGTATCGGACGAAAGTGTTTATAATGAGGTGGACCCTCTCCCGTGAGGTGGAAAATGATATGGTCAGCTAGGCAAGTCGGGGACGCTCCCGGGAGTACTGGCTGCAGCAGGTCCATTGCTGGTGAGGACAAAGTGTATCGCGCGTCAGAGACAGCAAGCAGCAGAGAAAGTGCAGAGAATGATCCCGGCTTGGCGAAGCCCCAGTTGACAGTGCAAAGCAAACCTGGAGGGGAATCTGGTAAGGAGAGCCTGAGGGATACCTTAACTAAAGCCCCAGCTTGAGGAAGTGCCATGCAGCTTCATCGCAGACAGGTTCATCTTGTGTCCAAAGAGGCAACCCATCATTTCAAACCGTAGTCAATCAGTCGCTGGACAAGACTCGGAAATGTTTACGTACAGGGGCGCATCCTTCGAGGGCGGGAAATGAATCCCGAATTTGTGTATGACACTCTTGCTTTTGGGTTTGACTCTTTTGGGAGAGTATAAGCATCACAAGGTGTGGAAAAGTGTATGGAAGCCCCTGCTGACCGAAACAGTGTTTAGCTCTATCTTCCTATGATGTAGAAAGAGAAGACTTATCGAGACACTTGAAAACTTGTCTTATTCATGATGATCACAAAGCTGCTTAAAACCCTTTATTGATGTTCGGGTTAGTCAACCGCCAAAGCTGATATGAACAAATTTTTTTATCAATCCTGAGGATAAAGCCCACTGATATCGAGAATCAAACTCGGAAAGATGAACAGTGTATGGGCATGGTCCTTGAGGAGACCGGATCTTCTGAGATCTTTTTATGATTTCGACCTGACCAGTTATGGTTGCCTACGTTCCCCTCCTTAGGAGGAGCTCAGGTCGCCGTAGTTCGGGCTTATCCCGAATGAAAAGAATGAACGTTGGAATTCGAGGATCTGAGGACCTTTGAAGATTTTTGAGAATTTAGAAACATGTCCTCTTGGAGTGTCGATGGGAGACACGGACGTGAAGCCCCAGTGGGACGTCCACGGCAAGTGTTTGCGAAGGAGAAATGAAGTATGCTCACATGAAACGTCGAATGAATGGATGGAATTTGCACAATCTTCGCTTGATAATCTTTTGAGTCGGGATGGATTTGGCTCCGCTTTAAGCAATAATCCGCTTTAGATCTCGACGATATTGGAATGAGACTGCTATCCGGTAGGAACTGCGACTGGGTCTCGGGGTTTCGATCGGCCCTCGGGTGATTTAGGATATCATGACCTCTTAAAACGAGAGGTCGGCTAGGCTTTTTGCTGACTGAACCTCTAAATATGAGAGGTTGGCTTGCAGGGATGTGTTTGGGATTTCTAAGGCGAGGGAATCCATGATTGCATCTTCATTGCCTCTAAAAATGAGAGGTCAATCTTGGCTTTGCCAAGGGCAAGGGTAACGGTAGTGGGAATGTCCTCTAAAATCGAGAGGACGGCTTGGGATCGGTCAAAGTAGTGGTGAGGGGACATCCAAGATGTCTCTTTATTCGCTCTGAGACTCCTCTTGAGTAACGACCGGATCCTTTGATTTTTGCTTTTGAGAGGATCGCTAGGGACTAGGCTCTCTTTATTTTCTTCTTTTTTTTTCTTTTTTCTTTTTACTTTCTTTTTTTATTTTTTTACTTTTGTCTCTCTCTTTTTTAAATTTTGTTTTGAGAGGAGAATTTCAGATAGTCCCCAGGATGAATCATTGCTTTCCGTCGTTCTTGCGCTTGGAGACGGTCACTCTTCTTTTGAATCACCGGAGTCTCAAGGATAGTCCCTCTTCTTCTGGCGATGGCTAAATGGGTTTCAAAACATGCCGATCTTGAAATGAAGGGATATTGTTTAGTGAGGGTGAGGTAATGGTTTTCCTAAGGGTGAAGGTTTCAACCGCAGTCCCTACCGGATGATCCGAACGAGATCAAGTCTTCATTGCTTTGCTTAAGCTTACTGGGGAAGATTCATGCAAATTCATCGAACAACGAGATGGGGAGGACGAAGGAAGATATGTGAGCACAGGAGCCGCGAGGTGGGGAGTTGATAAGCCCCACTCTGGGAAGGATATCAGTCGATTTTCTCACTCCGATCAATTCAAATATTAGCCATTTCAAAGCATTGGTCGGTGAGCAGCACAATTGATTATTTGGAATAAGACCATTTCAATTGAGTGTAACGTAGGTGTGCAAGTTATGTCTCGAGTCTAGCAAGAAGAGAAACAAAGATTTTTATCACTGCAACGCAAAAACAGGTCCAACGTGGACTCGACAGACTCATGTCCGACAGTGGACATTCTAGATCCTACGAGGACTGATTGACTTCTTCAACATTGGATGGACGGAAGAGCATCATTGCCATCGGTGCGGTGAGGACCCTTCTCAATCATTCTGTCCTTCTTAAGTCGCCCTCATTATCTTTAGCAATCTGAGCAAACAACCGGGCCTCTCGCTTGCGAGGAAAAACAGCTTCGAGGGTAGCTCGCAACTTTTCGATGGGCGCACCATTTGCACTCTGCCGACCCATGGGATATGAACTTCGAGATTGGTGGGCCATAATCTTCCCTGCACCGAGCATTTTGGATTTCGAATCATATGAACGATCACTCGGGCACTTGAACTGCTTCCGCCTCGGGAATATGGACCTATGAGTGCCGGGAACGAGAGCGCACACCCAACTTGCCGTAGCCTTGCAAAGGTGAAGAGGTAAGAGCGTGTGTAGACGGAGGGTAAAGAACTTTGAGAAGGTATGGGAGAGGGAAGAGTACGGAAGGAGATGGACTCGTGCAACACTTTATTAATCTTCAAGTAGAAATCGGTGGCTTTAAAGTCCTAGGAACGGTTGGGAAAGGCTAACCCTTTATTCACGCAAACTAAACCTCGGGGGAACCTACGGACACATCATCCACAAATACACCAAATGTATTGGTTCGAAATTAATAATAGATGATAATACCTAAACAAAACCAAAGCATTTATGGGATGAACGAGCAGCCCCAATTTCTGGAGAAATTTGGGCAGCATAACGGGTATTCCTGAAGAATTTCAAGGAAAAATCCGGCATGACCTCTCGTCGGTGCACGTTGACAAAGCGACATGATCTCTCGTTAGAACATGCCGTGGGAATGACGTGTCCTCTCGTGAAACCATGTTGCGATGGCAACATGCCCACACGTGCTAGGTTTTGGGGTAGGTACGAAAGTCTATTAGAAATTTTGAAACAATCCATTTTAGTGTATTTGAAAATGTCTTGTCAAAACCAACCGTTTTGGGTGAGGTTTAAATGTGTGGCGCCACTTATAACACACTAGGGGGATGGGTTTGACATTAGGTGCTCAAGCGTAGGCGAATTTCATGGTCGTCCGCGATGCCGTCAATCGCACCCGAGGGTTCTAGATCTATGTGAAGTAGTGTGCGAGATGGCTATGTTCCTTTATTTATGAAAATGATTTTTTTTTTGATTTTATTTAATTTGAAAAAAGGGGGAAAAGGAAAAAACAACACACACACGCCCCACAGAGCACAATAATCAAGGATCATGAATTTGATCACGGGGTAGCCCCATAATCACAACCTGTGTCATTGTTCAGCACCTGCAAAGTGACCACTTCTGTCGCGTGACACAGGACTGGTGAGGCCAGTTATGTCGCGTGACAGAAGGAGTTCCATATCCAGAATCTGAATAAAGACCAAATCAGCCCAGCCTCCAAGCACAATGCAACGACTCAGCCCCAGCACTAGCACAATCTCAACAGGAAGCAAGGAAGGGGGAGGGAATAAAGCAGAGCACCAAATGCATATTTACATACATAAAATTGTCACACAACAAGGCACACACAAATGCATGAAATGAATGTTGAACAAGAGTGAAAGTTTGACCCACTTTTGAAAACCAAGTTTCAAGTCCCCAGCAGAGTCGCCACTGAATGTGCGCTCGCCGAAAAATAAAAATGATAAGGAGTCACCACGCCGTTTTTAAGGAAACATTGAAAACCTTTTTGAAAGAGAAAATGGGTTCGGGGGTCAAGTTACGTGTTGGGAAGAACCGAGAGTTCACCCAAAACTCCTCGTCCGTAGACGAGTCTTTCAATGTTCAACATTCAATTCATTCAAAAGTGTGTGCGAAGTGTGTGTGACAATATATGTACAAAATGCATTTCAATGCTTTATTTTATTGCTCAACTGAGGGAATACAACTTGTAAGCCATTGACTCTGGGAGGCTACATCCTACTTTACATCGTGGAAGAACAGGGATACAACTGAAATGAACCTGCTGCAAAGGGCTTGTTGTGTCGCGTGACACAGGACCTGATGGGTCAGTTGTGTCGCGTGACACTACAAAGCGCTATGCATAGGTTTTACAAATACTCAATCCACAGCAACAGTATCACCTCAGATGAGTGCAGATATTGAGGATCTACACTCTGTTCTGAGTGACGAGCAAACAATATCAACAAATTACAACTGAAAAGATGATTCTCTGCCAATGGTCACCATGTGTTGCGTGACACAGGACATGCTTAGCACGATGTGTCGCGTGACATATGTTTACCATCTGCAGGAACCTCACAAATTGATAAACAGAAACAACAGATACCAAATACAATCAGATCATCATACCAAATCAATTCAATACAACACGAATCAATACCAGATCGGCCAAGGGAGTGAATATGGGAGATCCACACTCCCTTGACAACCAAATTGCAATTACAATTAGATCATATCATGAACATGCAATTGGATCAAGCAAAAACACATTTAAACAGAGAGATGGCAGTTGCCACCTGATAATTGAAGCGGATGGAGCTCAATTACCAGGTGGAGGGAGGAAATTGCAGTTAAGCAAGTAGTAAGCGAGAGAGAGAGGGAGATAGACTTGTTACCCTTGTAGATCCACCACCAATACACCAATTTAGGTGTATTGGCCTTCAATTCAGCTTCTGGACGTGGAATCGAGCACAGGTGGAGTGCTAGCCTTCAAATCCTCAATAGCTTGGGTTATAGAAAGGTAGGTAGGGTGAATTGGATGAGAGGGAGGTAGAATTGAAGTAGGATTGATTGGGGTTTTGTGTAGAAGGAGGATAGGAAGTGGTTCTGGGGAGATTTTGACAGAGTGACCTTAGGAGGGGAAATTGGGATCCCGAAATGAGAGGTAGAGGGCTCTATTTATAGCTACTGTTGATGGGCATGAAGTGTCGCACGACTTCACGCATCCACTTTCCATGCTTCGATCTGTCACACGACTTAAGCAAGCAATAACTGTTTTTGGCACCAAATGCTGCTTATGGAATATTCTGAATTAATTCCTGAAAAGTCCAAAGCAGTTAATTCCCTGTAGGTCCTTTTGTCCGGGAAAAAAACTAAAAAATACTTCCTTCGCGAGAAACTCATAAAATGTTTCCAGAAGTCTCGGAACGGATCGGGAATTTACCAAAACGCCCCTCAATGCAATTTTATTGCATTAAAATGCACCTAAAAGGGTCGCGAATTGGATTGGCGTACTTACAAAAGTCAACCGATATCAAGGATCGAGTTTGGTCATATGTGAAAGAAGGTTTGTGTATAGGAGAGGCCATTGGTGAGACCGGGTTTACAGATGTGCTTATGATTAGACCATTTCTAGTTGCCTACGTTCCTTAAGGTAAAGAGCTTAGGTTACCGTAGTTCAAGGCCGAACTGTGCTTGGTTTTAGGGCAAGAATATGAATATTTGTGGTTCCCTTGGTGAAACAAAAAAATTCAGAAGGAGGGTTGGGTGATGAGGCACGTGCCTTGAGATGATTTCTTGACAAGTCGCATTTGGCGGCTACTTCATTGATCCCATTGCTTCTTGATCGTTGCTCTCATAGGAAAAGAAAGAATTCGAATATAGCTCAAGACTTATGATACGCTCTTGCTTTTGCCTAAACCGCTTCATTGGTTTCAACAACTTCTATTTCTTTGAGCCCTAAATTCGTCCATTTGTTAAGCTTCTGACTAGCGGTGGTGGGTCCTTGGCTTCATTTTTGGCCCTGCTTAAACTCATTTGATATGCATGAGGGGGAAGGAAAGCCCCTAGCTTATTGTCGACATGAGGACTATCATTTGATGCTGAGTAACCTTTTGTTACTCCATGATGTTGTCGCCGTTGCTGACTTGGTCAAGATGATGGTAGGGATATGATTTGGAAAGTGTATGGCTTGATGGAGAACTTTGTGTGGGGAATGGTAAGGTGTATGGGGAGCTGTCGATCGACTTTCTCACAACAATTAATCAGAATACTAATCATTTGGGGAATTATTTGTTGAGCAATACAAGTGATCATAAAGAACAATTTCATTAAATGTAATGTGGGGGTGCAAAATAATGTCTCAAGTCTAGCAAGAAAAGAAAGAAGACTCGTGTATAGAAAATAAGATTAACTACAATGTTCGAGTAGAACTTGATTGTATGAGAAAGGTACTAGAACCTACGAGGTTTGACTGTATGACTCTTTTTTGTAGCCCCTATCCTAGCAGACCATCGTAAAAAATTTGTCTTTGTTGAGGGAGAACTAGATCCGAGGGTGCTTCACGCTGAATCAAGCAATGATACTTGGACCATTAACAAAGTCTTCAAACTTGTCAATTTGTCCACTCGAAAAAGAGCCCAATATATCAGAGAGGGGCATCTAAAGGTGGATCCGACGTGAACTTTTGGACCAATGCTCAATCAATGTTACTTATTGAATTAGACCCATCCCTGAATAGTTAAGGCCATCTGTCGCAGCTGATCAGAAAATTGACACTCATTATCCAAATGACACTCTTCTTGTCGTTCAAGCATGGCCTGCATTTCCCGGCGATGACGCTCCTCTTGGGCCATGAGTTTTTTTTCTTCAAGTAATCGAGGGTCACCAGAGACATGGCGTGTGATTGACAATCTACAATTTGTAAAAGAAATTCAAAGCCATTTCATGAAGTTTAAGTTGCGATCAATTTACAGAGCTCATGTCTTTATTTGACCAAAATCAAAACAAAGATTGAGGATGGGGATGGAGAACAACGACCATGGATCAAAATGAGGGTGTTTCGTTGGTCAAAAAGGGTATGACCTCTTTGGGGTTGAGGAAAGGATGTGGCCAATTTTTGGCGCAAAGCAGGAGGTGGCCTCTTTAAGTTGAGGGAATTTGGACAGTGAAAAGTCGGGACTGGGAATTGGACCGTGAAAGGTTGAGATTTGAGTTTAGACATTGGACAGTGAAAGGTCGAGATGGAAGATTGGACCATGAAAGGTCGGAATCAAAAATTGGACCGTGAAAGGTCGAAATTGGACATTGGACCATGAAAGGCCGAGATTGGAAATTGGACCGTGAAAGGTCTAGATTAAAGATTGGACCGTAGAAGGTCGAGATTGGAAATTGGACAGTGAAAGGTCGAGATTAAAGATTGGACCGTGGAAGGTCGGGATTGGAGATTGGACCGTGAAAGGTAGATATTTGAGTTTAGACCATGAAAGGTCGGGATTTGAAATTGGATTGTGGAAGGTCGAGATTAAAAATTGGATCGTGAAAGGTAGGGATCAAAAATTGGACCATGAAAGGTTGGGGCTAAAGATTGGACTGTGAAAGGTCGGGATCGAAAATTGGACCGTGAATGGTCGGGACTAAAGATTGGACCGTGAAAGATCGATATTAAAGATTGGACCGTGAAAGGTCGGGATTAAAAATTGGACCGTGAAAGGTCGGAATAGAAAATTGGACCGTGAAAGGTCGGCATTAAAAATTGGACCGTGAAAGGTCGGGATCGAAAATTGGACCGTGAAAGGTCGGGACTAAAGATTGGACCGTGAAAGTTCAGAATCGAAAATTGTACCGTGAAAGGTCGAGATTGGAAATTGGACTGTGAAAGGTCAAGATTTGAGATTGGACCATGAAAGGTTAGGATTTGAGATTGGACCGTGAAAGGTCGAGATTTGAAGATTCCAAAAATGGGACCATGCAATTGTTATTTTATTAACTGTTTAAGTTTACTTAAAACATGTCTTCTCATAATCCTAAACGGTTGGAAAAGGGGAAGCGTGCTTAAGGACAAGGCCTGTCATATGAGTTTCAATGCTCCTGCTATGCTAACTGCGATCGAAGATAATATCTTTAAGCTAAGATCGGGTCAAAGTTGTCATGACCTTTCTTTGACTTTCTTTTGCAAGGGATCTTTGACTTTCAGATTTGACTAGGTCGTATTTGTCATGGGTGGGGCATTAAAGGCTCGATGACATGGTGTCACATTGAGAATTGACATATATCCGATATAGGTCAACGTCTAAGTCAATACTAGAAATCAAGATCGGTTAATAGGCGACCCTGCCGAGCTTGCTTTCGCAAGGAACCTTGACTTTTAGGTTTTGACTCAGGAGATGATCAATATGTAATATACATTTAGGCTTTATGACACGGGCTGGGCCAAGCAATGAAACTAAAGACAGATATAGCCGCTAAACTATAAGATAAGTAAGCCTCTCTAGACCATACAAGTGCGCGTCGAGCCCACGCGAAGGGTTTGGTTAAGATATGCCAGATTCAACAACCATAGTAAGAGACGATTTTTATAGCGTTTAAAATCATCGGACTCAAAATCGTCGAAACATCCATAGCATTTCGTAATTCATTGGGAAATAGACTTTGATTCTCTATTAACCAATAATATGGGAACGTTAACATGGTTAAAGCTAAATCGTTTGAAGTCCAGACGCCGCATGGTACTCTTTCTACCACTCTGTTACCAACCAAGTCTCGAACAAAGTGTGACGCAATCAGAGCATGGTTGATACTGGCGAGGATGAGTTGTTTGGAATGATCCCGTGCACGCAAGAGAGACATAGGAACACCTTCGAGCTGCAACTGAGACCATCCCGTGTTCAGGGTTGTAGTGTGCAAGTGTACATAGTAAGGGTGCACGTAGTGTGCGGTAACTAAATTTCCTTTTGAGTCAAAACAGAAATTTGCATAATGTGTCTTAAAGGCATGAATACAAGCACAAACATTTTATGAGTAAGAGAAGATGCTCAAATCATTTTATGAAAAAAGTAAAAAAAAAAAAGAAGTTATAGACAAAATATGTGCAACGAAAAGAGACATTCCAAAGAGCAAAATGTATGCGAATCTCATATTATTTTTTTTGAATAGGCAAGGAAGCAAAGAAAAGTAAGACACAAGCACAACAGTAAAAAAATGGGGTAAGCGTAAATTTGACCCGCACAAAGTTTTAAAGACTTTTAAAAGAAGTTTTAAAACCAGCTTGTTCCCAGCAGAGTTGCCAACTGAAATTACCCGATCCGGCGGATGCCCGAGCGTGTCGGACTCGCTTCTCTCTCAGAGAGGTGAGAAGGATGTTTTAATGTTTAGACGGATGAATTCCTTTGAAAAGAGAGTCGCCACGCCATTTTGTTGTTAGCCCAAAACATTGATAAAAGGCTTTGTGATTTGTGATTTTGAGTTCGGAGGTCACGTTACGCCTCGGGAAGAGATTTTTGTGCTTACCTGAGATGCCTCATATCCATGAGTCTTTCTAACCATTTTTTGAAAGTTGTGTGTGTGTGCGCTTTAAAATCAAGTGGCCTCGTATTTTAAAAGGAAGTGAAAGTTGTGCAGTTTTTTGAGGAAACTGTCCGTTTTGATAAAGAAGAGTCTAGAACAAATATGAAACTGAACAAACTGGAAAACTGAGCAAATGTCCCATGCTGCAGAGTGATCTATGCTGATCAATGCCTCTTTACGGATTAGTGAATGCAGTAGGTTATTTTTTTTTGTATCTCATTTTTTTCTTGATGTTACATCAATTAAACTTGAGGAGGAAAGGTGACAGCTTCTGGTTATCCAGAAGATTGGCCATAAAACCACAAAAGAGGAAAATGTCCAATCTTAGGGTTGTACAATAATAGTGATTTCAAGCTTTTCTTGAGAAACAACAATGGAGATTGTTGCCCCAAGTAAAGAAATGAGATGTATTTTGAAGGTTTAAACCTGAACCTTTTTCACATTTTGAAAAGAAAGTGAAAGAAATGGAGTTACATCAACATTGTAACCATAATCCCTAGAACCACATCTTTAACATGAGAGATGATTTCATCCATGGTGATTAGGGTTACTTGTATCATTGTAACCAAGAAAAGAAAATGGATCAAAAGATGATCTTAAGAATTAAAATACATTTGAAATAAATAATGGAAAGACAATACATGGAATATGAACAAACAACTATCACCATTAGACCTCCATTCTTAAGGACATGGTGCATGGAAAATCTTTTAGGATCATTTAGATGGTTTGGGTCTACATTATACAAAACACTTAAAGATTATATTGCAAACGATATACTCCCTCCGTCCCAGCCCAATGGAGACTTATTTCCTTTTTGGTCTGTCCCAACCCAATGGAGACTGCCCAAAATGATAAAAGATTTATAATTTTATATTCTTCCTAACCCACTCATTTAACCCCTAATAAAGATAATTTACCTAATACTAATCCTAATTGGGCCATTAGTGAAACCCATTTACCCAACCTAATTTAATCGACCCAACCTAACATTACTAAAACCCATTTACCCAACCACCCCCTATCCATCTTTGAAGAAACCCTAGATTGTTCTTTCAACCACTGGGCCATCTACCATTCCCATCGTCGATTCCCTACGAGTTGCAACCAGAACAAGAGTCAAAGCCATGGATCCGACTTCATTGATGGCAATAAACTTCAATTCCAAGGTTTCGTTGCACGTAGAGGATATGGTGGCGATGATTCCTTCTCTTGTTGTTGCCGAATCAGATCTATGTCCTGATTCACCGATTTATGAAGTTTCTCCTTCGATTCCTCACTCATACTACGGAATCGTCATCCCCGACACTCCGTACCCTTACGATGACTACGGTTCATCACTAGTCTATGATGATACCGAAGTGCCTGAGACTCAGTTTAGTGATTCTGAGCCTGGCGAATCGTTAATCGTTGAAATGGAGCTTCAATATCATTCGAAGGCTTCAATAGAGGTGCCACCTTTATCCACTGAATCCAGATCTGGGATGTACCTTTCATCCCTAAGAATGATGGCTTGTTTCTTCCTAAAATGGATTGCAAAGGATGCGATTGACAGTCCATTATACCCGGCTACGGATGAAATTAAAGAATTCTTGGCTTCCTCGACTTATAAGGTCGTATCTCTAATTTTACTATTTTTGGTGCATTTATGTGATTAAGAGTATGAATTTAAACTAAATGGCCTATCCGAATTAAGAAGGGTCCAATCTCCTAATTTTTTTCCTTTATCTCAGCTTTTTCTTATTTTATTAGTATTTCTTAATCTGTGTGCCTAAAGTTTTGGTCTCCATTCGGCTGGGACGGAGGGAGTATTTAACAACAATAATTCACAATATATTAAAAGACTTGGAAATAAAAGATTTAAGTATTATTTAGGGTTTGGAAGGAGATCTCACCAATATTGTGTCTTTTCTATCTTCCAAGGATTTGGTTGTGTGGGAAGAGTATGTGGTTTGTTTAGAGTGATTAAGTAGGAGAAGAAATTATGCTCTCACTTAGGCAGAACCTCCCCTAATGCTCACTATTCTCAGACACGTGATTTGCTTGGGGTGATTAAGAAGGAGAAGAAATTATGCTCTCACTTAGGCAGAACCTCCCCTAATTACTCTCACTCAAACTCTTGTATTGTGCAGTTTTTTTATGCTTCTTTTGGATGTTTTAGTTGTTAAGAAATGAAGGAGCCGGAGGCCTGTATTTATAGCCTCTGGAAATTGACAAAGTGGTTCGTGCGGCTGGGACTCTAATCTGCAGTGAGGTCCGCACGGACCAAGATGCAGTGTCATACCTTTTTGACTTTTTTGTCATTCCTGCGAGGTCCTTTTGTTGTTTTTAACGTGTAAAAGGTTCTTCCTTGCTTTGTTTGGCCAATTTGATTCTTTGTAAAGTCGCGGGACTTTGGGAATATAGATAAGTGAACCCTCGGTGTCTTTTCCGCATGCTCGGATGGAGAGCGGTTCGGATTGGGGTACTTATAACAAGATCACTCTTTTTTTGTATCAGCAGCCTTGGAAAAATTTGCTGGAGGTTTGCCTTTTTGAAAATGTTTTTGAGGTTTTACGAAATTTTTGAAACCTTTTCACAAACATGGAAAATTCATTATCATCCATATCGATAAGTGATGAGGTTGAAATAGAGGAGTATGAGGTTTGCTTTGATGAGGAAGGTTTCTCCACATGGTCAGTGACAGACATAGAAAGTGTTTTGACTTTTACTTCAACCTCTTCAATATGATCCAACTTGAGTTCATGGACCTTAATATTTGCATACAAGTTACTTAAAGTCCAAGTATTTAAATCTTTAGAGTCTTCAAGAGAAGTGGCTTTATTAACCCATCTTGAACCCAAGGCAGCAAGAAATCTCATATTGATTTATTTATCAGTTAAAATCTTACCAAGAGATAGAAAAGAATTTACTATCTCAACATAGCGATCATAAGTTTGATGCAAGGTTTCGTTGGGTTTCCTGTTAAAGTTGTTGTATTTCCTTTCAACAGCAAATTTCTTGTTTTCCTTGTAAAGATTGTCTCCTTCAATATAGCTTTCAATTGCATCCCACATTTCTTTGGCGGTTTTGCATTTTATGACTTTTTTAAGGGTTGAAAAAGCAATGTACCATAGATGATATGTCTTGCTTTGCTGTCCAAAGCAACTAATCTCTTTTCTTCATCAGTCCACACAGCTTTTAGCTTATTGACCTCTAGAGTTTCAGTGTTGGTGGCTGGATTAGTGTTGGCCTTCATGGGAACAAAGGGGCCATTGATCACGCAGTTCACCATCATCTCATCAGTGGTTTCCAAATGAATTAACATTTGGGTATTTCAGATGTCAAAGTGGTCTTCATCAACTAACGAAATGTGTAAGTTGTCATGGTTTTTTAGTATGCCATTACGAATCGACACCCAAGCTGTTAATCTTGAAAAACAAAAGAGTTTTATAAAGGTGTTTTGCTTTGATACCAATTGTTGATCCCAAATAAGGCAACAAGGGTGAAAAACAGCTAGAGGGGGATAAATAACTCTTACAAAATTTTTGACCCTTTTTGAAAAACAAAACCTTTTGATAACAAAACCGCTCTTGCAGTGTATCAAAAGCGCAAGTGAGGTTTGTAAAATGCACAACGGAATTTCTTAAATAACAGAGTGAGGTTTAGTAGTGCGGTTTACAAAACAGTATAATGAGGGTTGACAATAATTAACTATAAACACAATTCACAAATTTGGACAACCTATAAAGATCAAACAGATAAGACAAATTAGTTTGAATGATGAACAATAAAAAAATTTAGAAATTAAAGAACACAATATTTGGAGTGGTTAAATCGTAAATGATCTACATCCACTACTAAGATGGTTAGTCTTGAATTTTCTAACTACTAGATTTGTATTAGATGATGAGAGATATTACAAGGTTACAAGAATCAAACTCAAATCTAAAATCTAAACAATGAAGCAAATCCTAAACTATAACCGGTGTATCTTAAATGATTTAATATATTTGATTAATCAAGTGAGGTGTGTGTGTGTTAAACAAGATTCAAGGCTCTTTAAATCTGTATGATCTAGAGCACAATAAATCTTGGTGTTACAAGGCTTAAATTTCTGGGCTGGAAGATTTGTTTTTAAAGGTATGAAGGTTGAAAATGAAGATTCAAAGAATTATGAAAATCAGGAAAATATATTCAAATCTTCAAAGGACTCTTTTAAATCAATATTCTCAAGCAATCTTTAAATGATGAAGATTGAGGATATTTATACCCAAGCACCAAAAAGTAGCCGTTTGGTACAGCTGTAGCAAGTACAGTGCTGGTGTGGTCTGATTGGTCCATGTGTCCACTTTTGTCCTTTTGTTTAGAAGTTGTTGATAAGGTTGTACGGAGCTTAACTGACATTCTGGGATGAAGGATATCTGTCACATTTTCAAAATTCTTTTAAACTCTGAGTGACCGTTAGTCACGTTGATTGAACTCGTGGTTGACTCAACTTTGGTGATGTGGATTAATCAGTCAAAAGTGGTCCAACTTTTCAAGTCTTCAATCATTAGATGAGGTTGGTGAGATGCGGTTTAGAAGTGTGGTCTCACAAGAGAGGTTTGCTTTGCGGTTTGCTAGGTGCGGTTTCATGATTAGGTTTGCACTAGCACTGCGGTTTTACATGACTTCAAAACCTTTTTACTTGAAACCTTATGCCCAATACAATTGTGCCAGTCTTCAGGCCTAAATAAGCATTGTTGGTCCCAAAGGTGGCAACAAGGGTGAAAAACAGCTAGAGGGGGGGTAAATAGCTATTATAAAATTTTTGACCCCTTTTTGAAAACCAAATCTCTTGCTTACAAAACCGCCTTGTAGTGTATCAAAACTGCAAGTAGGGTTTCCAAAATGCACAACAGAATTTCTTTAAGTATGAGTGCAGTTTTAGTGGTGCGGTTTTATGAATAGTAAAATGAGGTTTGACAAGGTTTAACTCTAAACACAATTCACAAATCTGGAGAACCTAAATAAGATCAAACAGATAAAGACAAATTAGTTTGTATGATGAACAGTAAAGAGAAATGCAGAAATTAAAGAACACAATATTTGGAGTGGTTCAATCGTAAATGATCTACGTCCACTACCAAGATGGTTAGTCTTAGATTTTCTAAATACTAGATTTTATATTAGATAATGAGAGGGATTACAAGATTACAAGTATCAAACTCAAATCTAAAATCTTATCAATGAAAGCAAATTCTAGACTATAACTGGTGAATCTCAAATGATATAACCTATGTGATTAATCAAGTGAGGTGTGTGTGTGTGTGATAAACAAGATTCAAGGCTCTTTAAATCTGTATGATATAGAGCTCAAGAAATCTTAGGTGTTACAAGGCTTGAATTTCTGGGCTGGAGATTTGTTCTTGAAGGATGAAGGTTGAAGATGAAGATTCAAAGGAATTGGAAATTCTGGAAAATAATCTTCAAAGCTTCAAAGGACTCTTTTCTCAATTTTCTCAAGCAATCTTCAAATGATGAAGAATGGGGTATTTATACCCAAGCACCAAAAAGTAGCCGTTATGGTACAGCTGTACAAGTACAGTGCTGGTGTGGTCTAATTGTTCCACGTGTCCACTTTTGCCCTTTTGATCAGAAGTTGCAGATAAGGTTGATCATACCTCAGCTGACTTTAAGGAATGAAGGATATCTGTCACCTTTTCAAAATCCTTCTGGAATATGACAGTTAGTCATGTGATGTGATTTTATGGTTGACTTAATTTTGCTGACGTGGATTCCAACAGTTAAAAGTGGTCCAACTCTTCAAGACTTCAATCATTGGATGCGGTTGGTGAAGTGCAGTTTTAAGGTGTGCGGTTTCACCAATGAGGTTTCTCTTGCGGTCTTCAAAGTGTAGTTTAAGATGAGAACCACACAAGCGGTTTGCATTATGCGGTTTCATGGATGCGGTCTGCACTTGAACTGCTATTTTGTAAGTCTTCAAAACCTCTTCACTTGAAACCTCTTGTCCAATAAAATTTGTACCATTCTTCAAGCCGAAATAAACCTATTCTATAAAATGGACTTGTACTAAAACATTGTTCTAGGTAAAAACTTGTCCATAAGAATTAACATGGTAAGTCATGTCCCAAGTCAATGCACACACTAGCCTAAGTTATAGATTTCTATACTATAGAAAGATGAAAAACTTACAAGTTGAAAGTATAGAAATGCATTCAGTGCATACATAAAAGATATGAATTTTTGATTAAGTATGCGGTTTAAACTAAATGTTTAAACTTCAATTTCAAAATATGATTTTTAAGTTTAAGTATGTGAATGAGGTTTAAGTCAATGTGGTTTCATTGTTCTACAAACCATGCAGTTTGAATGAACAAGGTTTTGAATTCAATCATGATGCAATTTTCATTACTACCTTCTAAGAGGTTTGAGATTTACAGGTACAAGGTAGGAAAGAAAATTATAAGGTATAAAAAATAAAGCAAAAGAGTTAAGCAAAGAAATTACAATGAATGCGGTTTAAAACTAAGGATCCACCTGTTGATTATCTAAATTCAAGAAGTTTGGTGCAGGCGGTCCATCCACGATATGATCAGCAACATGCGGTCCGTTGAAGTTGAATGCAGAGGATTCAGCTCTCAACGTCCTTCTTAGCCTTCTGACCTCTTCAGCGGTTCTCCCTTGGGCAGCTTCTACTCCTCTCAAAGCATTTACTACGATTTCCAGTCTAGAGTTGTTAGCACCAATCGCTCAGCAATTTCCTTTGGTTTCTTCTATCAGTTCATCAACCTTGGAAGCATTTTCATCCAAATTTTTATTGACTTCTTCAATTTTTGCATGGAAGGAGGAATTGAGAGAGTTAAAGAAGTATGGATCCGATCTTGAATAGCTTCAGCATGGGAGGTTTGGGATTCTTGAAGGTTTGGCTCTATTTCTCCAATGCTCCCCCTCGAGGAATTATTTAGCTCTTGTAATTTATAGTTGAGTTTATCGTTAAAGCTCTCCTTCAGATCATTTAGCCTGTCCTTAACTTCATCAGTTAGACTGGCCAACCTTGCGGTTAGGCGGCCACTAACTACATCCATCTTCATTTTAATTTCTTCTCTTAAAGCCTCAGCATCATTCTGTAGGCTTGCTTGCATGGAATCCAACACAGACCTGATTTCAGCATCTGGTTGCGGTCTTGCATTGATAGCTTCAAGAAACTCTGTCTTTATCTTTCCAATGTCTTTATCTAGGGTTTCACATAAGAGCTCAGCAACCTTATTTAGCATGTCCTTGAGTTTGTCTCTGTTGACTGAGTCTCCTACGTGCTTAATAATCGCATCAGCCAGCTCTTGTTTGAAAGAATTGAGGCTAGACTCAGCTGCGGTTTTGACAATGTTTGCAGTATCAGGGTTTGCGATTGAGGTTATCTCCCCCTTAATGGCATCAAGCTTCAAAATCAGACTCTTTATGGAAGATTTATGAGCCGCCATATCAAGGGTTTGAGTAGTGAGAAATTTGGATTGGGAATTAACCTGATCTTGGAGGGAGCGGTTGGAGGCAGGCAGTTTGATCATATGACCCTGGGTTGAGTGGAGCTGCCCCTAAATGACATAAAGGGCAGTAAGAATTTTGGAGAAGTCAGTTGGGGTGCGGTTGAGAAGGAGGGAATATCTGATAAAGGAGGAGGCGGTAGAGGAAAGGTTTGAGGTGCGGTTTGGGTTATGGGAGGGGTTTGGGTAGGGGTGCGGTTTGTGGTAGATGGGTGTTGAGGGATTGGAATATTTGGGTGATTGGAATGGCTTGGGGTTGAGGTTGAGTGGAAGGGGTTGGAATAGGAAGTGTTTGGGGTAGAGTGATTTGGGGTGCGTTTAGGATTGGTGCAGTTTGTGTTTGGGATGGGATAGTGGAAGTGGGAGGAATTGCGGTTTTGGGTGAGTGAGGAGTGTGTGAAGAAGAGTTTTCAGAGGAACTGGTGGAAGTGGTATGGACTGAAATTGGGGGTGAGGCTTGAGGTTGCGGTTTAGTTTGTGGTGGAGGAGAAGAAGGAGGTGTTTGTGTTCTGGGGTTTGATGGAGGTGGACTCTGATGAATATGGGCAAAAAATTATGGAGTCCTCAATCCATTTCCTCCATGTTTCGAAGGGGGTTTTAGTTTTGAGGTTTATGGGTGGTAGGCTCATCATCATCACTAGGAATTTTCCTAGCGGATGTGGAAATGGCAAGGCCTTTAGAGTGTTGGTGAGAGCAGGTTTGGATGGCTTTGGGTAAATGGGAGTCATTATCTGAGGGGAATTTAAAGCTGGATTCAGAGGAGGAAGATGAAGGGGAAGGAGAGGATTTTTCAGCCATTTGCTTAGCATTTTTAGCCACCCATTTGAAAATATGTTGTGGCCCTTTCTTGCAAGTTTTCATTGCAATCATTTTAAATCTCTTCCTTGGTGTCTCTCCCTGAACAGTTGCATGAATTTGGGGTTCAGGTTCTTGCGGTTTGGTAGGAGATGGTTGCGGTTGAATAGGGGATTGGGGTTTCAAAGGTTGTTGCGATTGAGGAGGGGGTTGCGGTTTAGGGGTAGACTGCGGTTGAGGTGGAGATGCGGTTTGTTTCCCTTTGGATTCCCTCCTTTTAGCAGCCATTCTCTCCAATATTGCTATCTCTTCCCCGTGGAATTGCAGCAGTTCCTCATCATTCATAATTTTTTTCTTTTGCCAGTCTTGCAGTAGAGGCATAAGTAGGAATTTCAGCATCTTCATCTTCATTTTCAGCTTCAACCTCTTCAGCTATGAGATCCAGATCTTCTTCAGTCTCATCCTCTATGGGTTCATCAACCAAAACCTTTTTCTTCAAATACCTTGGCTTGCTTGGCCCTCCAACTCTTCAACATGCGGTTTAGAAGTAGCGGTCTTTTCTCTCTTCAGAGGTGGTTCAGCAGCCATGCTCTTTCCCTTCTTTGCAATCTTGACCGCTTTACCAATAGCCTTATCAGCTGTCTCAGAGTTCATGGATACATATGATTCTTTGGTTAGAAGGCGGTCAGAGTCCACAGTTCTTTATATTGGGCATCACCATTCCTGAATCTGAATAGGTGGCAAACATTCAATCCCAAGGATTCTTCTCAACTTGACCAATCCACCATTAATTCTGGATTTGTAGCCTATGCTCTTTCAAATGTTGGTAGTTGGCAAAGACTGCGGTCAGTATTCTGCAAAAAGGTCTCCACCTTTGATCCACTCC
Organism: Adenophora triphylla var. japonica; assembly: GCA_022495995.1. Lineage (NCBI taxonomy): Eukaryota > Viridiplantae > Streptophyta > Magnoliopsida > Asterales > Campanulaceae > Adenophora > Adenophora triphylla. The sequence goes on from JAFEMH010001562.1 coordinate 403,892, forward strand.
CCTTTCCTTAGACCTGTAGGTATCTATGTGGGCAGACACTTCTCCCATTAGAATCTTGGGCCAATGGAGTGGAATTTTGTTGTAGATGGCACAACAGTACATCCACTCATGGCTGGTGAAGTTGTTGTGGTTCCCATTCTTACCACAAATAGATTTGCCCACCAAGTAGCATAGGTGACACATCAACTCACCAAAGTCTTTTCTTGGGATGGCCTTGTACTTGCCCACCAGAGTTAGGATTCCTGCGGTTGTTGATGCGGTTGCATCCTGAACTTCCTGAGATACTCTCTCTTCAGCTCTTGGGACATTAAACTCATAAGTATTCCGGATGTCCATGTAATCAATAGATACGTCCATTCCTTAGACATTTGCGATCAGGCATGGAATCTTCTTTCCATTTGCTAATTAATTCTCTTTGGCCTGAAACTGCGGTTGCGTAGAACTGGTCCACATAAGAAGGTATTGTATAGGTCTGCTTTTTGTTGAAGAGGGGTAGGACTCCTGATGCTTCCATCCTCCTTATTGTTGGTGTAATGCCCTAGGATATAGTTATGTTTAACTTGAACCGTTATGTATCATCTTTATCATTTATTATAGAGCATGTTTATTTTGTTCATTATATGTTTACATGTTTACTATATTGAACTGCGTCTCTAGTTGTTGTGAACAACTAGTATAAGTTGGTAATGGATAATCATGGAGATGATTATATGCATGGAGATGCACATTACACTTATGGATACTTGCTAGAGAACAAGTATTGGACATGACCTACATATGAGATTTATGACATGGTCTGTTGTCATGATTAAATCTCACGATAGTCGTGTCATTGAATCCTTTGAACCTGAGATTATCATCGTCTTTCACATGATGAACATTGTGTTTGTAACACTATCTTTAATCGGATAGCAATAAGGGCTATATTGGCACGATTGGATTCTTGTAGGGAAGAATGATAAGCTAAGATGGGATTTATCCCTCTCGTTGAGAGAGATGTTTGCTTGGGCCCCTCGATGATGATGTTGATGAAATGTGTGGCCACACTCAAGTGATTTGATATTGATCAAATGCATTTGGATTATCAACATATTCGGAATCGAGAAAGCATTGAACGGAATGAGTTGACATGGACCATGACTCATGTTCAATTGAACATCGTGGACAAAGGGATTGTGACATTTGATCTATCGAGGAATCAAGTTTTGATGTTATATTAATTAGGTGGATATAATGGTTTGCTAGAAACTACTTATATCTTGTGAGGTCGATGTTTCGACTCACTACCAGCATAAATATAATTCCTACTGGGTCACACATATAGAACGAATTTGATTTAGGCTGAAAATCGGAATTTGGGATCTGAGGCTGTTGGAAGGCCGTGTGCTATAATTTGGAGCGCCCGTACAAGAGTTGCTGGCTGGAGCGGTCGTGCGTTGGTTTTTGGAGCGGCCGTGCAAAATTTGCACGAGCGTGCTTTAGTAAACTGCACGTCGTGCATAGCGGCGCTGAGAGTCCGTTTTGGCTTCGAAAAAGGAGTCTTTTTCCCTAATTGTTAGGGTTACTTGCCAAGTATAAATAAGACCTTTTGCCCAGCCAATAGGCACACGATTTTTGGGTTTTAGAAACACAAAATCATTGATTTTGATTGAGAATCAAAGATCAAAAATACCCAAATTAATTCTATATTCAGCCATTGATTATTGAATATTGATTCAATAATCGAAGGATCATCTAGCAATCCAACAAGAAGAGTTCTTGGTTCATTCGCGTATGGATTACCAATAGAGGGTGATTAAGTTATCACCAATAGCTTGAAGACTTCAATCGTTGATTCATCACAAGGCCTAGAACAAGAAGAAGATCAAAACCTTCATCAATCATTTTTGAGATTCGCTTTTGAAGATTCATTTCGAACAAACAAATCGCATTCAAGGTATGTAAATTCTATTTCATATATTTTTCTAATCTCTTCATGCTAGACGGATCTAAGGGCTAGGGTTTTGATTGTTATTTCTAAGTTCTTCCGTTGCGTTTGTAACCCCAAAACCCAACAGTGGTATCAGAGCCCTGTCTTGCCATGATTAGGATTGAAATTGGCATGCTAGATTTAATTTGATTATTTGCTATCCATGCTATATGAAATATATCTAGATTTTATGTGTTTTGTTTTTATGAAAAACAAGTATATATGATATGCCATGGTTATGATTTATGATGGATTAATATGATTAGTTCATCACATAGGTTGATGATTTGTTTAATATGATTAAATTAAATTTGTAATTTCTCAAAATTAAATCAAATTGTTTGTATTTGTGAAGCCCTATGTTCATAATTATGTACACATGAGATTTATGTTACAACCATGCGATGTTTGTTACATGTTGAAAACCTTCTAAATATTTAAGTCTTATGCTATTCCTTGATTAGAACACTTATGAAATTTTAAGGTATTTGATGTAGTTTTGACTCACTTAGGTGCATCTTATATCTTAATTTGTGATCAAGATGAGATAATGGTTGATGTAGTTTTGACTCAGTTAGGTGCATCGTTCCATGTCTCATATGTTTGAAAAGGGTTTTGACTTAATTGGTGCTTTCAAATGAGATTTGACCCAAGGCATAGATGAGATTTAAAACATGTTTTTGACATATGATGTCTAAGAAAATCTCATAAAAGATATAAGAGTCATATAGTGATATGATTGATGGTTCTACCTAAATAGCTTGATTTCGGGCATTGACTCAGTTAAACCAAAATCAAGTGAAATATGGATCTTAGCCTACTATGATTATATGATACATGTTTGTATTTGAAGGTGTATAATTTAGTGGGAGTATTTATGAAATACATTATTTGCTCTTATATGATAAATGTGTTGATATTGATATATGCTTATATTGTTTGCATATTTTATTGTAGAATGGCTAATCACAATAACCAAACCCTGTCACTGCGATCAGTCCTTGAGAAGGACAAGCTTGAAGAGAGCGGTACAAACTATTCTGATTGGATCAGAAGCCTTAGAATTGTTCTAAGGCAAGAGAAGAAACTGTACGTTCTCGATGAACCCCTTCCACCTCAACCTGCTGCAAATGCTTCTAGGGCAGATAGGGATGCACATAAGAAATATACTGATGATTTTACAGATTTTGCATGTCTTATGCTTGCCACTATGTCTAAGGCTCTTAAGAAAGACCTTGAGCACATAGAGACAGCATTTGATCTTGCTGAGCGCTTAAAGGAAATGTTCCAAGTGCAAGCAAGAAATGAGCGGTTTGATGTGGTAAAGGCCCTAACTGCATGCAAGATGCAAGAGGGGCAATCGGTTGGTGCTCATGTCCTTAAGATGAAGGGTCACATTGAGCGTCTTGAAAGGCTTGGTAATCTGATGAGTTTGGAACTCGCCACGGATTTCATATTAAATTCATTGCCTGAAAGTTATGGTCATTTCATTATGCACTATCACTTGACTGGCATGGATAAGAATCTCTCAAAATTGCATGTGATGCTTAAAACCGCATAGAAGAATATCAAGAAGCCCCGAACCGATACTGTGTTAATGGTTAACAAAGGCAAAGGGTTCAAGAAAGATGGCAAAGGTAAAAGCAAGTGTTGCTAAACCTAAGGCAAAAGTTGCCATTGCCATAGAGGCTCCCAAAGTGTCTCAAAAGGATACGGTTTGCTACCATTGCCAAGAGGTTGGTCATTGGAAGTGCAACTGCAAGGCTTACAAGCAAGGCCTAAAGGCGAAGAAGGGCAATACGATTGCTTCTGATTCAGGTATCTATATGATAGATATTTTCCTTTCTGTTTCTAGTTCATGGGTATTGGATACCGGGTGTGGATCTCACATTTGTTTAAATGTGTAGGGACTAAGGAATAGAAAGCTGCTCAAACAAGGTGAAGTTGACCTACGTGTGGGAAATGGAGCAAGAGTTGCTGCATTAGCCGTAGGGACATATGATGTAACTTTACCTAGTGGCTTAGTACTTGTTTTGAACAATTGTTACTATGTTTCGGATTTGAGTAGGAATATTATTTCTGTTTCTTGTTTGGATAATGAAGGGTATAATTTTCTTATTAAGAATAAGAAGTTTTATATTTATTTAAATGATATGCTTTATGGTATTGCAAATTCATTTAATGGCCTTTATGTTCTTGATGTTGATGAAAAATAAAATAGTGTTGAAAATGTTTATCATGTGGACAAGAAGTCTAAACCAAATGACGTAAACAACTCATTCATGTGGCATTACCGGCTTGGTCATATAAACGAGAAACGCATCTCTAAACTCCACAAAGATGGAATGTTAGACTCACATGATTATGAATTATATGAGATATGCGAATCTTGTTTATTGGGCAAAATGACCAAACCACCCTACACTAAGAGTAGTGAAAGGGCTAGTGACTTATTGGGCTTAATACATACTGATGTATGCGGACCAATGAGCAGCATTGCTAGGGGAGGATTTCGGTATTTCATTACATTCACCGATGACTTATCTAGATATGGCTATGTCTATCTGATGAAGTCCAAAAGTGAATTGTTTGAGATGTTTAGAACATTTCAAAATGAAGTACAAAATCAACTTGGCAAAACAATTAAAGCACTTCGATCCGATCGTGGTGGTGAGTATTTGAGCCAAGAGTTTGACAATCATCTCAAAAACTGTGGAATTGTTTCAGAGTTGACTCCACCCGGAACGCCACAATGGAATGGTGTTTCTGAGAGGAGGAATAAAACCCTATTAGATATGGTTCGTTCGATGATGAGTCAAGTAGACCTTCTATATCCGTTTGGGGACATGCATTAGAGACTGCTGCGTTCACACTAAACAGAGTCCCTACTAAATCGGCTCCTAAGACCCCACATGAGATTTGGCATAAAAGAAAACCTAGTTTGTCTTTCATGAAGATTTGGGGTTGCGAAGCTTATGTGAAGAGACTTGTCTCTGATAAGTTAGCACCTAAATCTGACAAGGTTATTTTCGTTGGTTACCCTAAGAAAACCAAAGGGTATTACTTTTACAACCGCGTTGAGAACAAAGTGTTTGTTGCTCAATATGGTACTTTTCTTGAGAAACAGTTTCTCAATAAAGCATCTAGTAGGAGTAAAATTGATCTTGAAGAAGTTCAAGAACCCGAAAATAACATGGAAGCGATAGTAGAGACTGAACCAAGTCCACAAGAAGTTGTGGAACCGGTTCAAGATCCACAAGTCCATCGTAGATCAGATAGGTTACGATCCACACCCGAGAGATATGGGTTTCTTGTGTCAGAAAGTAATGAAGTGAAAGTCATTGAGAATGACGAACCTACTTCCTATCAAGAGGCGATGTCTGATCCCGATTCGGATAAATGGTTAGAAGCCATGAAATTCGAATTGCAATCCAAGTCGAATAATCAAGTTTGGAACTTGATTGAGCCACCCGAAGGTGTAAAAACCATAGGGTGCAAGTGGGTATTCAAAAAGAAGACTGACATGGATGGGAAGGTGCATACTTACAATGCTAGGCTTGTAGCAAAGGGATATAGGCAGACTCATGGTGTAGACTATGATGAAACCTTCTCGCCTGTTGCCATGCTTAAGTCTGTTAGAATTTTGATTGCCATAGCTGCGTATTATGACTATGAGATATGGCAAATGGATGTCAAAACCTCTTTCCTTAATGGAAAACTGCTTGAAGATGTGTATATAACACAACCCGAAGGTTTTGTCGATCTAAGAAATTCTAACAAGGTGTGCAAGTTGCAGAGATCCATTTATGGATTGAAGCAAGCTTCTAGGAGTTGGAATCTTCATTTTGACGAGAAAATAAAAGATTTTGGTTTTGTTAAGAACGAAGATGAACCTTGTGTATACATGAAATTCAGTGGGAGCGTAGTACTATTTCTCTTATTATATGTCAATGATATCTTACTCATTGGAAACGACATTCCTGCACTTCAGACTGTCAAGTCTTGGTTAGGGAAATGTTTCTCAATGAAAGATATGGGCGAATCCGCTTACATCCTTGGTATCAAGATCTATAGAGATAGATCTAAAAGGATAATTGGTTTGAGTCAAAGTTCCTACATTGACAAGGTTCTTAGAAGATTCGAAATGGAAAATTCTAAGAGAGGCAACTTGCCAATGGGTCATGGTGTTACTCTTAGCAAGAAGCAGTGTCCTAAGACAACTTGTGAGCGAAAGAGGATGAATGAAGTTCCATACTCTTCGGCTATTGGATCTATCATGTACGCTATGATTTGTACTAGACCCGACGTCTCGTATGCTTTAAGCATAACGAGTCGATACCAATCTGATCCTAGTGAGAACCATTGGATGGCAGTCAAGACGATCCTTAAGTACTTAAGAAGGACTAAGGATGTGTTCTTGGTATTTGGAGGGATGGAAGAAGATCTTGTTGTAAGAGGTAAGGTTACACAGATGCTAGCTTCCAAACCGACAAGGATGATTTCCGATCGCTGTTGGGATTTGTGTTTATGCTTAACGGAGGTGTGATATGTTGGAAGAGTTCCAAGCAGAGTACTATTGCCGATTCTACTACTGAGGCCGAATATATAGCGGCATTCGATGCAGCTAAGGAGGCAGTTTGGATCAAGAAGTTCATTAGTGATTTGGAAGTTGTTCCAAGTATCACTAATCCAGTGGAACTTTATTGTGACAATAATGGTGCCATTTTGCAAGCAAAGGAACCTAGGTCACATCAGCGATCCAAACATATACTTAGACATTTCCATCTCATTCGAGAGTTCATTGATCGGGGAGACGTTAAGATATTCAAAGTATCAACCGATGATAACATTGGGGATCCGCTTACAAAGCCCCTCGCACAAGCAAAGCAAGATGGTCATGTGAGATCCATGGGTATTAGATACATAGATGGAGCCTAGTGCAAGTGGGAGATTGTTGTTGTAATGCCCTAGGCTATAGTTATGTTTAACTTAAACCGTTATGTATCATCTTTATCATTTATTATAGAGCATGTTTATTTTGTTCATTATATGTTTACATGTTTATTATATTGAACTGCGTCTCTAGTTGTTGTGAACAACTAGTATAAGTTGGTAATGGATAATCATGGAGATGATTATATGCATGAAGATGCACATTACATTTATGGATACATGCTAGAGAACAAGTATTGGACATGACCTACATATGAGATTTATGACATGGTCTGTTGTCATGATTAAATCTCATGATAGTCGTGTCATTAAATCCTTTGAACTTGAGATTATCATCGTCTTCCACATGATGAACGTTGTGTTTGATATAGTCTAACACTATCTTTAATCGGATAGCAATAAGGGCTATATTGGCACGATTGGATTCTTGTAGGGAAGAATGATAAGTCAAGATGGGATTTGTCCCTCTCGTTGAGAGAGATGTTTGCTTGGGCCCCTCGATGAATGATGTTGATGAAATGTGTGGCCACACTCAAGTGATTTGATATTGATCAAATGCATTTGGATTATCAACATATTCGGAATCGAGAAAGCATTGAACGGAATGAGTTGACATGGACCATGACTCATGTTCAATTGAACATCGTGGACAAAGGGTGAACATACCAAAAGTGTCGAGTTGGGCCAAACGAATAAAGCCCAATCACAGGCAACCTTGACGCCCACATTCCCAATGAAGTTAGCCCAACCAGAGCAAGGCCCAAAGCCCATCTCAAGTATCCGTCGACTAAGTCCATGTCCGACCCACCAGGTCTCGACCTAACTTAGTCCGACCTCATGATCCATACTACAATTCGGGTATGAACCGTGCTCTACCCGTCAGTCAGGTCGACTATTCCTTAAATGGCGACCTCGACCTAATCTACAAGCGTCGACCTAGCAGATGAATGTACGTGAAGTCAAACCTTTCCATAACCGATTCCCTACAAATCAGGATCCGTTATAGGACACGTTCACATTACTTGTAACTGTCCCTAAAATCTCGGAGCTCATGTAGCACCACCAAAAATACAACGGTCATCCCCTATAAATACATCATCACTACCAACGGTGAAAGGTAACTGCCATTTTGTTATCTGAATTCATTATTCAATACATTTTGAGCTATATACACCGTTATCTTACTCTCACGCCCGAGCGTCTTCGCCGGAGACACATCCGGCTAGTCGTGGGTTCTGATTTCAGGTCAAGAAGCCAGGTGATTGGTCCTGCCACGTGGAGGATTACTGATAAGCACAATTCCTGCAGCATCAGTTTGGTTCCATTGCCGGGAACTGTGCTTTAGCTTGACCTCGAAGATCTCATCAACCTACAACAATGGTGACTCCAGACGGGCATGTCGCAGACGCTTCTGAAGAGTTCGAAGAAGTGAACAATAACAACACTACGAACGCTGGAAATCTCAACACTAATGCTGAAAATGCAAACCTGCCTCCACCCCCACCAAATCGCCCTCATGGTAGAGCAACACGCTCTACCAGTGTTGTTGATGGCAGGGGATTGCCAGACACGAGAAGGGGGAAAAGACACATGGAGGGACAAGGAGCTCCACCTCCTCCTAAGCGTCTAACTGCTCAGGGGAATGTTGGAAATAGGGCAGGTCCCTCATCCAACCCATTGAGCAGGAAGGAAATGTTATTGGAGCGAGCCCAGATTTTGGCCGAGCTATTGGCAATAGAGGAGGCTGAGAAGGCAGATGTAAGATCAGAGAGGGTGGCTCCCTCTCAAACCTCAAACAGCAACAAAGCCAGGAGTGTTAGGCCCAATGAGGGTGTGGGTCAAAATGCTGATCAAAGAATGGTAGCCCGACCTCAATCGCCTGTCCATGTTCCGAGCAATGACTTAAGGGCTAGCCTCACCAGGAATAGGGAGCAGGAAGCTCAATCGGATTTGAGGACGCATTTAGAGGCTAATAGAAGCCGACGCGGTTCCCCTGCACGGACACAAAGATTAGGATCCCATAGGGACAGGAATGGGCGCAGGTCGCCTATCAGAGACGAGAGGCGCAGGTCGCCACTCGGGGGTAATAGGCGCAGGTCGCCCACCAGAGATGATAGGCGCAGGTCGCCACAAAGGAATGACAGGCAAAGATCTCCAGTTTGATCAGAGCGGGCTCATTCTCACAGAGACAGGAGGAGTAGGCAGGTAACTCCCCACAGAAGCGAAGGTCAGAGGTCGAATGTTGTTCCCCCTGCAGGAGATGAAAGACCCGATGCTAGAGAGTGGTTGTTGATGAAAAAGAAGTTTGAACAATGGGAGGAGGAGAAGAAAAAGGAGATTGGAAAGGTCGAACGAATTGACTTTGCTCTTCGACCTCTATCCAAGGAAATCAGAGATAGTCGACCTCCTCCTACTTTCAGGTTGCCTCTTCTGGAGAAGTATTCGAGGTCGACCAATGCAAAGAGTCATATAGCACATCTGGAAGCCACAATGTGTTTTGTCGCCAATGAGTATGACAATATGTGCAAAGCTCTCCTAAGCACACTCACTGGGGCAGCCTTAACTTGGTTCAATGGTTTGGCCGCTGGTAGCATCACCACTTGGACATGCTTCAGGACAAAGTTCCTAGATCGCTTCTTGACTGCTGGAGCTCGGAAAGTGACTGTCACTGATCTGAACAACTTGGTACAGGCCAAAAATGAAAGCTCGATGAGCTACTTCACCAAGTTCAAGGAAATGGTTGATAAGATAGAGGAGGACCTCACTGATAGGGAAGTCATCAATTGCTTCCGAAACGGTATTTCCTCGGCAGACATGGATTATGAACTCACAAGCCAGACAAGAACAACTCGACAGGAGTTGTTTGAGTAGGTGTATAATGTCGCTCTTGCTGAGGAAAGGAAAGAGAAGAAGAATGGTAAGAGCCCCAAGACTGAGGTCGCCGATGATAAGAAGGACCCCAACAAGAATGGAGGAAATAATAAGAATGGAAAAAACAGGACTAGGGCTACGGAGAAGGTACTCGAGGTTTTCACTCCCCTTACGGTGAGTCGAATGTAAATCATGAATGCCGTCGAGTTGGCACCACCTCGCCCCAATGAACCCAGCAACAAGTTCGTAAGGGACAATAGCAAGTACCGTGATTACCACAAGGACACGTGTCATCTCACTGAGGATTGTTTAGGCTTGAAGCGCATTATCCAAAGAATGGTCGAGCAGTGGAAGACTCGACGCATATGTGAAGAGGCCTCAAACCGGAGGAGGCGAGCACCGCAGTGGACAACAGGGACCGAGGCAACCTAGATTGAATCTGGGGGTCATTACAGAGCAAGCAAGTAACACTGCCATCAAGCACAAGATCTTTCAACTAAATATAGCCCCACATGTGCCTCCCAGAAGAGATGTCAGAGATGAGGCCATCAGCTTCTACCCCCATGAACTGGCAACAAATATGGCAGCTAGGGAGCAAGTTCTCATCATCCCAGGTCTCATAGACGGATGTACGACGAGCAGACTCCTAGTCGACACGGGGGCCTGCAAGGATATCTTGTTCTACAAGACTTTCAAAGAAATGGGTCTTAATGATGAGCAGCTTGAAAGGTATGATGGAAGGTTGGAGGGCTTCACCAACCATCGAGTTGATGCTAAAGGCCAGATAGAGCTCGACGTCGACCTGGGCCAGCACCCTTACAGGGTCGTGTCAAAGGTACAATTTATTGTGATTGATGTAAACAGTGACTATGCCGCCATACTTGGTATTCCTGGACAGGTCGCTCTTGGAATGGTGGCATCGATCCCTCATCAGCGAGTCAAGTTCCCCACACCTGCTGGAGTAGGCTGCGTACAAGGCACAGCTCGAGCCTACCTGGACCACGTTCTTCGGGAAAGGAAGAAGAGAGAGTTAGAAATTGAGACCGCAGATGGTTACTTGAAGTTGTCCCAGTCGGTCACCAAAACTACTCGACTGTCAACAATCACCAATGTGGAGGAGTCGACCTATCGCTCAAATGACGAGGTCATGATTGAGTCGACACGTCACTCTGAAACCACAGAGGTCGATCCAGATGTAGTTATGGTCGATCAAGTCCTCATAGGCAACCTATGCCTCCAGATCGACAACAACTCGGGGGCCACCACCACCACCAGCGAGGTTGCAGACAAGTTGGATGACATGATAGCTGAGGAAGCTCCACATTTGGGGGCCGAGGAGAGATACAGGGTCAAAGAGATAATCATTGAGACTCTGCAATTCAGGGATGGACCAGAACTAGAGGCTGTGGATGAGCTAGAGTCAGTAATCACTAACCCTTCTTACCCTGACCAAAAAAATTCAAATTGGAAAGCAGCTATCTGTTGACGAGCGAGCAGAAATCGTTGAGCTACTCAAGGAGAGTAATGACGTCTTCGCATGGAGAGTAGAGGACATGAGGGGAACAAGGAAGAGGTCGCCGTTCACAGACTTGAAGTTAACCCGACCATAAAGCCTAGACCCCAAAAGTTGAGAAGTTTTGCTCACGACAAGGAAGAGGCTATAAAAACTGAGGTACAAAAACTTTTGAGTGCAGGGATAATCAAGGAGGCCACTCATACAACGTGGTTGGCCAACGTGGTCATGGTGAAGAAATCAAATGGCAAATGGCGGATGTGTGTCGACTTCACCACTCTTAACCTTGCTTGCCCTAAGGACAGCTATCCTCTTCCTAGAATCGACAAGCTAGTCGATTCCATTGCTGGTCACTCAACCCTTAGCTTCCTCGACGCTTACTCAGGGTACCACCAGATTAAGATGCATGAGGACGACATAGTCAAGACGGCATTTCAAGCGGCTGGAGGCATCTACTGCTACAACATGATGCCATTTGGTTTGAAGAATGCGGGTGCAACCTATCAGAGAATGGTGAACAAAGTCTTTGCTTCTCAAATTGGCCGAAATGTGGAATCTTACGTTGACGATATGGTCATCAAAACTAAGGCCGGACGTCACGTAGTCGACCTAAAAGAAACATTCGCCAATTTGCGAGCAAACGACATGAAGCTCAATCCCAGCAAGTGTGTCTTTGGAGTTGCAGCCGGCAAATTCCTGGGATTTATGGTATCTCAACGAGGCATAGAGGCTAATCCGGAGAAGATAAAGGCCTTAGTCGACATGAAGGCTCCCACCAGTATCAAAGAAATGCAACGACTTAACAAGAGAGTAGCAGCTCTTGGTCGCTTCATATCTAAGTCAGCAGAGAGGTCTCTCCCCTTCTTCAAGGCGTTGAGGGGGACGAAAAATTTTGAATGGACGACCGAATGTCATTCGTCGTTCCAACAGCTGAAGGATTACCTCGCTACTCCACCTCTCCTGAGTAGCCCGACCACTGGTGAAACCTTATTTGTGTATCTGTCCGTAGGAGACAAGTCGGTTGCAGCAGTCTTGATCAGAGAAGAGGAAGGGCTTCAAAAGCCAGTATACTACATCAGTAAAGCCTTATCAGATGTGGAGAGCAGGTACTACAATGCAGAAAAGGTCGCCTATGCTCTAGTCGTAGCTTCAAGGAAGCTACGAGCTTATTTCTTGGCTCACCCTATTGTGGTACTGACCAATGCGCCCTTGAGAAAGATATTGCACAAGCCGGAGAGTTCAGGTTGATTGCTCAGTTGGTCAATTGCCCTTACTGAATTTGACATTGAATATCGACCTCGAAAGGCACTGAAGGCTCAAGCTCTAGCAGACTTCTTGGTCGAACTTACGTTCACCAAGGAAGATGATGAGCAGCGAGTCCCAAAGGAGAAGGCCAAAGGAAAAGAACACGAGTTCCAGCCCACCATTACTCTACCCGACGATTGCTGGAAGGTTTACTCGGATGGATCAGCAACCAAAAGTGTTAGTGGAGCTGGGATTGTCTTGATCGAGCCAGAGTCTGGAACCGTGTACGAAGAATCACTAAGGTTCAAGTTTGATGCTTCCAACAACCAGGCTGAATATGAGGCCTTGATAGCAGCTATAGAATACGCCAAGTGTTTTGGAGCAACTAAAATCATGGCTTATTGTGATTCCCAACTGATAGTCAACCAGGTCAGAGGCGAGTACGAGGTGCTTAGTTCCACGTTGATTAAATACTGCGACCTGGTGAAGGAGCTAATAAAAGATTTGGAATTTTGGGAGATTCAGAGGATTGGAAGGGAAGACAACGAGCTAGCCGACCTCCTCTCGAAATTAGCCACTTCAGATGAACCACATGGTGAGCCCATCTCTTTCCTCGAAAATCCAGCTTATGAGAGGGTAAAAATTCAATGTGTAGATGATCCCTCGAGAAATTGGATTTATGAGAAGTGTTGGATCGAAGAAATGAAGGCGTACATAGAAAGTGGCGAGCTGCCTGATGACGAGAAGAAAGCTCGAGCAATCAAAAAGAAAGCTCCGAGATACGTCATTCAAGGAGGCAATCTGTTTAGAAGATCCTACACTCGACCATTGCTAAAGTGCATCCACCCTCAAGAGGTCGCCCTATTGATACATGAAGTACACAGTGGAATTTGTGGCGGACACCCGGGGGCCAGGACTCTAGCCGACAAGTTAATCACTTTGGGGTATTACTGGCCGCACATGAGAGCTGATACTCACAACTTTGTTCAACACTGTGATCAATGCCAAAGGTTTGCCAACTTACCTCATATGCCTACCACCGAGCAGACTCCAGTGATTGCAACTTGGCCATTTGACATGTGGGGTGTCGACTTGATTGGACCCTTCCCTCCCGCCCGGGGAAATTGCAAGTATGTGATCGTCGCTATCGATTATTTCACAAAGTGGGTTGAAGCCAAGCCATTAGCTCGTATCACAGAGGAGAATGCCATCAATTTCATTCATGACTTCATTTGGTGCCAGTTTGGTTTTCCTCGAGCTATAGTGTCCGACAATGGTTTACAGTTCTCCCAAACCTTTGAAGCAGAGATGAATCGAGTAGGAATCAAACATTGGAAATCTTCTGTCGCCTATCCCCAAGGCAACGGGCAAGCTGAGGCAGCGAATAAACTTGTACTATCTTCGCTCAAGACAGGACTCGTAGGTCGGCGCAATAATTGGCTGGACGAACTCCCCCTTGCTCTTTGGGAAGTTCGTACAACCACTCGGGGGCCTACGGGGGAAACCCCTTTTGCTCTCACATATGGATCAGAAGCCATGGCACCTGCCGAGCTCAGATTTCCTACTGCTAGAGTGACTTTCTTCAATCAAGAGCAGAATGACATCAACAGATTGATCGACTTGGATCTAGTCGACGAGAAGCGAGATACAGCTTACCTTCGAATGGTCAACTACAAGCAGCGAACTAAAAGTTACCACGACAAGAAGGTCAAGGCAAGATCATTCCAAGTAGGAGACCACGTGTTGAGAAAGATTGAAGCAACGGGAAGGAGAACTCAGCAAAATAAGCTGTCTCCCAACTGGGAAGGTCCTTACATAGTCACTCGAGTCGTCAAGGAAGGAACCTACATGATAGCTCATCCTGGGGGAGAAGAGTTGAAACATCCTTGGCACGCCACTCACCTCGTCAGATATTACTTCTAGTTTCCAACTTTCAAGCTCAAAGTTTGTCCTAGTTCTAGTTTTCTATTTCGATGTAAGCATGTTTTACTTCAATGAAATTACAAGTTCTACTCGACCAAACATTGTACTACATTCTATGAAATAAGCTCGATTCTTAATCAGCTTTGTACCTCTAAGTGAGTTCGACTCTTAGTCAACTTCACTTCAACAAAGCTCGACTCCCAGTCAGCTTAGTTTGAACGAGCTCGATTCTTAATCAGCTTTGTTCTTTTAACAAGTCCGACTCAACGTCGACTTCGTTCCTATGAGCTCGATTCTTAATCAGCTTTATTCTTTTAACAGGTCCGACTCAACGTCGACTTCATTCTTATAAGCTCGATTCTTAATCAGCTTTATTCTTTTAACAGGTCCGACTCAATGTCGACTTCGTTCTTATAAAATCGACTCTTAGTCAGCTTTAGTCTCATAACAAGTTCGATCCAAGGTCGAATTTGTTCTAATGAGCTCTACCCTATGCCATCTCTAAACAGGTTCGACATTAAGTCAACCTCATTTCTGAATTCTTACAAGGCTTAGGTCGACTCTTCCGAATATATCTAGCTCGACATATATATGCTGAAGTTAAAGGCATGAAACATACAAGGATATGAAGTCAGCTAAGATTAAACATGTTTAAGTCTCCCAAAAGCGGGCTGAGACTTGCAAAAATATGATTACATGTTTCTATAACTCCCAAAAATTGGGCCAAGGCATTCAAATAAATTTAAAAACAAAAAAAGCAAAGTATTGTTTGGAACTTGTTCATTACAATACAATAAAATATATCAAGAGTCCAGGCCAGCATCAGTTTGGTCGTCAGTAGCAGCTCGACCTTCCTCATTTTCTCCTTGTTGCTGAGGGTCTAAAGGTTTACCCGACTCTGAAAATACCTGCTCATCTTCTTCTTCCATAGTGGCGGCGTCCTCAAGCTCTTGCAGAACCACATCAAAATTCCTCTCGGCAGTTGGGGGAGCTTCCCACTTCTCACAGCCGTCCTCTTGGTCTTCCTGGGCGATGAAAGCCAAATCATTCTCAAGATAGGGAACCATGGAGTGTCCACCACGGGCCGTCATGTCATATTGGGCCTCAGAGAACCAACGAGCTAACTGCTCGAGGGTAACTTCAGCCGTGGGATCTACTAAGGCCCGGCGCGCCATATGCCTTTTGCCCACCTCCAGAAAGTCTTGAGCTTTGGATACAATGGTATTATAATATTCATCGCTCTCCTTGAATTTATCAATGGCAGCTTCAGCAGCATCCTTAGCAGCAGCGGTAACAGCGGCCTGAAGGTCTTCTTGCCATTTTCCCCGTTCAAGTCGGCGCTCTTCCTGCAGCTCGATTAAGAAAGTGTCTTTCTCCTTCAGAAGCTTCGAAACTGTTGCCAGCTCGGTCTGAGTTTTCCCCAACTCCTTCTTCTCAGCATCTCTTTCTACCTCCACCTCCTTGAGCTTGGACTCAGCAGCTTTAAGATCCACCAAGGCTTTTTTCTTGACCATCTCCATGGCGTCATATGAGTTGTCCAAGTCGTTAAATTTTTCCCTTAGCTCAGACAGCTCTTGGGACTTCTTGGATAAGTCTTTAAGAGCCTGCCTCTCCCTCTCAATGGAGGCCCTCCAAGAGCATTTAACTTGCTCGACCATAGTAAGATTCTGCATCAAAGGAAATCAAAGAAGAGTTAGCTCGGAAGTCAAGTTGGTCGAGTAAAAGAACAAGCGACTAAACTGAAAAGGAAAGCGAGAAATTACCTCACAATGAGCCATCCCAGAACGAGCTGAAAATTCCTCGGGGGTGATCCCCTTATCAGCGAAATGAGCTAGAAGGTCGACATCTATTGCCCTCCTAACAATAACTTGGCCCAGGCTCATATCGGGGTAACGGCGACTCAAGCTGTTGACCCCTGCTAGTGGAGGAACGTCACTCAACCTCCTCATCTTTTCATCCAGAGACTCTTTACTAGGGGGAGAGGAAGTTGGTGGAGGCAATTGGCTCGAAGATACAGACTTTCCCTTCTCAGATCGGGACCTCTTCTTCGAGCTCAGAGGACGATCGTCCTCATCTTCCTCCATGTCATCATCATCAACATTGACAACCTGTAAAGGGCTAGCCCCTGCCATCCTAGCTCCAGAGGTCTCCACATTGGCATCTTGATTGGGGTCGGAGCTCAGACTTGCCCTAACTGACCTGTGGGACTCGTCACCCCCTTCATTAGCATCATTGGATTGGGTACCACTCTGCAAAGGGTCTTCCAGCTCGACCTCTTCCATTGGGATCATTCCAGCAACATCCTTTGGGAGCAGATTGTTTCTCGTAGCAGCTTCTCTCTCTCTGCTCGCCTTAGCGTTGGCAGCCCCATGAGCCCTCTTGGCTTTCTTCTTATCAGAAACTCCAACAATACGCACCATATTCGCTTCTTGTTCGGGAGTTAAAACTACACGACATCAAAGTAATCAAGTGTTAGCTCGGCAATTCAAAGCAGTTCTATGTACGAGCTAAACAGTTCTACGAGTAAACAATTGACGAGGTAATTGATACGATTCAAAGCAGTTCTATGTACGAATTAACTAATTCTACATACGAGCAGGCAATTTGATAGGTACAGAGTTGCAATTCGAAATAGTTCTATGTACGAGCTAACTAAGTTCTACATACGAGCAGGCAGTGGACGAGCTAATGAATGCAGGTCAAGTAAACCCTTACCACCAATATGCTCTCCGTGGTCTTTGCAATAATTTTCGTTCTTCTGACAAAATTGACAGTTCTCCTTCAACCTACCCAAGGAATGAGTAACCCAGTCTGGATATACCTGGCCTCTCAACACAGGAACAAGGGGTTCTACCACTCCATCCCCAGGCATCATTCCAGCCTGGATATAGTTGTACTTGGTCGTCCCTAGCACCTCCCAGCTAATGGACCCTTTCTTGACCAATGCACACAGTTTCCTATACAAAGTTTGGTGCCATGGAGGCTCCCAGTAATTCTCCTTGTCAATAACGTCAGACTCGTTATTTGGCAAAGGGAACTCCCATCCCAGCCTACTCTCTACAACTACCACATGGGAATTCCAACCGCTATGTTTATTGGGAAGATTGGCAAATAGCTTTGGGGAGTTGGGTTTAGAAGGAGTGCTAATCCCCCAATCAGCCTTGTCGAGCTTTGGAGCAAAAAATTCCTTAAAGACTCTCATGCAAGGCTCATGGCCTAGAAACCTACATACCATGGCAAAGCACACTAGTACCCTGCAAGTGTTGGCCCCAAGCTGGAGGGGAAGAGCATCCATGCACTCCAGAAATTCATTGATAAAGGGATCTAAGGGCAACCTCAACCCCGCCTCAAACTGTCCATAAAAGAAGGCCACCCTAGTGGCATCAGTAGTGAAGCTGGTACGGAACTTAGCCATAAAATCCGCCTTACTAAAGATGGTTACCCTATAATCCGCTCTACTTACTCCACAGAAATCATAAACCATGTCATATCGGGACTCCATATTTTTCTTTCCTCGAAGAGGCCTACTGGGTATATATCCTCTCTCATTCTTCCCCGGTACAACAGAGGAGCCAAACGCATCCACTATTCGAGGACTTGAAGAAGTTGAAGCTGCAACTCCACCTTGAGTCGTCATATCTGTACAAACAAAAGAGGAAGCATGGGAGTCAGTCCTATGATCACATTCAGTCGACCTACCTAAGGGCGACCTAGACTCCCCTGGAAAACCTATTCTATTTCTAAGGAAGGAGGGTTTGTGGACATCCCTAACATAAAACAAGGTTATATGGTCGAGTAGCTCATGGAACAGATGGAAAGTGACGATATTTGAATCATCGACTACTAGGTTTTCAACGTCCCCTACAATGGGCAAACCTATCTCACTGAAATTCAACTCCCACCTAGTCAAGATAGAGGCGCATTCATCCAAGGACATCACTCTCCACTCACCGTTCACGTTCTTATACACCCTACGGTTAACAGTGCAGTACCCATACCAAGCTCCTGGTTCACTACTGAAGGTCCAAGCCATGGCGGAAATCAAAACAAAGCAGAAATCAAAGCCCTAATGCAAGAGTACAAGATAAATACCTCAATTGATTGCAGAAGGGAGAGTCGTAGACAAAGACGCAAGCTTGAAATTAATCCTGCCGCAATTCCGCAATTATCGCCGGAGAAGGAGAGTTTGGAGACGGTAAGAATTCGTTTCAAAGGGAGATTTTTGGTATTTATATTTTCCCAAATTTGGAATGGGAAAAGAAATTCGAAATTAATTTTTCGAAATTAAACGCTGAAGCGGTTTTCGAGTAAGACCACCAAGCGTCAGAATAGTAATCATTGCTGAAAAGCGGCGCTCCTTCATCTCTGACCGTTCATCGCCGACGTCCGGGATCATGCCACATCATTTTGGTCGACTAAAGTATCAATATGAGTGGCGACCTGCGAGTAAAGCAATTCTCATCAAAGATTTCCTTAACTTCCAAGCCGACAAAGTCAACTCGAAAGTTGGGGGCCACTGAACATACCAAAAGTGTCGAGTTGGGCCAAACGAATAAAGCCCAATCACAGGCAACCTTGACGCCCACATTCCCAATGAAGTTAGCCCAACCAGAGCAAGGCCCAAAGCCCATCTCAAGTATCCGTCGACTAAGTCCATGTCCGACCCACCAGGTCTCGACCTAACTTAGTCCGACCTCATGATCCATACTACAATTCGGGTACGAACCGTGCTCTACCCGTCAGTCAGGTCGACTATTCCTTAAATGGCGACCTCGACCTAATCCACAAGCGTCGACCTAGCAGATGAATGTACGTGAAGTCAAACCTTTCCATAACCGATTCCCTACGAATCAGGATCCGTTATAGGACACGTTCACATTACTTGTAACTGTCCCTAAAATCTCGGAGCTCATGTAGCACCACCAAAAATACAACGGTCATCCCCTATAAATACATCATCACTACCAACGGTGAAAGGTAACTGCCATTTTGTTATCTGAATTCATTATTCAATACATTTTGAGCTATATACACCGTTATCTTACTCTCACGCCCGAGCGTCTTTGCCGGAGACACATCCGGCTAGTCGTGGGTTCTGATTTCAGGTCAAGAAGCCAGGTGATTGGTCCTGCCACGTGGAGGATTACTGATAAGCACAATTCCTGCAGCATCAGTTTGGTTCCATTGCCGGGAACTGTGCTTTAGCTTGACCGCGAAGATCTCATCAACCTACAACAATGGTGACTCCAGACGGGCATGTCGCAGACGCTTCTGAAGAGTTCGAAGAAGTGAACAATAACAACACTACGAACGCTGGAAATCTCAACACTAATGCTGAAAATGCAAACCTGCCTCCACCCCCACCAAATCGCCCTCATGGTAGAGCAACACGCTCTACCAGTGTTGTTGATGGCAGGGGATTGCCAGACACGAGAAGGGGGAAAAGACACATGGAGGGACAAGGAGCTCCACCTCCTCCTAAGCGTCCAACTGCTCAGGGGAATGTTGGAAATAGGGCAGGTCCCTCATCCAACCCATTGAGCAGGAAGGAAATGTTATTGGAGCGAGCCCAGATTTTGGCCGAGCTATTGGCAATAGAGGAGGCTGAGAAGGCAGATGTAAGATCAGAGAGGGTGGCTCCCTCTCAAACCTCAAACAGGCAACAGGCCAGGAGTGTTAGGCTCAATGAGGGTGTGGGTCAAAATGCTGATCAAAGAATGGTAGCCCGACCTCAATTGCCTGTCCATGTTCCGAGCAATGACTTAAGGGCTAGCCTCACCAGGAATAGGGAGCAGGAAGCTCAATCGGATTTGAGGACGCATTTAGAGGCTAATAGAAGCCGACGCGGTTCCCCTGCACGGACACAAAGATCAGGATCCCATAGGGACAGGATTGGGCGCAGGTCGCCTATCAGAGACGAGAGGCGCAGGTCGCCACTCGGGGGTAATAGGCGCAGGTCGCCCACCAGAGATGATAGGCGCAGGTCGCCACAAAGGAATGACAGGCAAAGATCTCCAGTTCGATCAGAGCGGGCTCATTCTCACAGAGACAGGAGGAGTAGGCAGGTAACTCCCCACAGAAGCGAAGGTCAGAGGTCGAATGTTGTTCCCCCTGCAGGAGATGAAAGACCCGACGCTAGAGAGTGGTTGTTGATGAAAAAGAAGTTCGAACAATGGAAGGAGGAGAAGAAAAAGGAGATTGGAAAGGTCGAACGAATTGAATTTGCTCTTCGACCTCTATCCAAGGAAATCAGAGATAGTCAACCTCCTCCTACTTTCAGGTTGCCTCTTCTGGAGAAGTATTCGGGGTCGACCAATGCAAAGAGTCATATAGCACATCTGAAAGCCACAATGTGTTTTGTCGCCAATGAGGATGACAATATGTGCAAAGCTCTCCTAAGCACACTCACTGGGGCAGCCTTAACTTGGTTCAATGGTTTGGCCGCTGGTAGCATCACCACTTGGACATGCTTCAGGACAAAGTTCCTAGATCGCTTCTCGACTGCTGGAGCTCGGAAAGTGACTGTCACTGATCTGAACAACTTGGTACAGGCCAAAAATGAAAGCTCGATGAGCTACTTCACCAAGTTCAAGGAAATGGTTGATAAGATAGAGGAGGACCTCACTGATAGGGAAGTCATCAATTGCTTCCGAAACGGTATTTCCTCGGCAGACATGGATTATGAACTCACAGTTCGTACAGTAACAACTCGACAGGAGTTGTTTGAGAAGGTGTATAATGTCGCTCTTGCTGAGGAAAGGAAAGAGAAGAAGAATGGTAAGAGCCCCAAGACTGAGGTCGCCGATGATAAGAAGGACCCCAACAAGAATGGAGGAAATAATAAGAATGGAAAAAACAGGACTAGGGCTACAGAGAAGGTACCTGAGGTTTTCACTCCCCTTACGGTGAGTCGAACAGAAATCATGAATGCCGTCGAGTTGGCACCACCTGCCCCAATGAACCCAGGCAACAAGTTCAGAAGGGACAATAGCAAGTACTGTGATTACCACAAGAAACCACTTATATCTTGTGAGGTCGATGTTTCGACTCAGTACCAACATAAATATAATTCCTACTAGGTCCACACATAGAACGAATTTGATTTAGGCTGAAAATTGGAATTTGGGATCTGAGGCTGTTGCACGGCCGTGCGCTATAATTTGGAGCAAGAGTTGCTGGCTGGAGCGGCCGTGCAAAAGTTGCACGGGCGTGCTTTAGTAAACTGCACGGCCGTGCATAGCGGCGCTGAGAGTCTGTTTTGGCTTCGGAAAATGAGTCTTTTCCCTAATTGTTAGGGTTACTTGCCAAGTATAAATAAGACCTTTTGCCCAGCCAATAGGCACACGATTTTTGGGTTTTAGAAACACAAAATCATTGATTTTGATTAAGAATCAAAGATCAATAATACCCAAATTAATTCCATATTCAGCCATTGATTATTGAATATTGATTCAATAATCGGAGGATAATCTAGCAATCCAACAAGAAGAGTTCTTGGTTCGTTCGCTTGTGGATTACCGATAGAGGGTGATTAAGTTATCACCAAAAGCTTGAAGACTTCAATCGTTGATTCATCACAAGGCCTAGAACAAGGAGAAGATCAAAACCTTCATCAATCATTTTTGAGATTCACTTTTAAAGATTCGTTTCGAACAAACAAATCGCATTCAATGTATGTAAATTCTATTTCATATATTTTTCTAATCTCTTCATGCTAGACGGATCTAAGGACTAGGGTTTTGAGTGTTATTTCTAAGTTTTTCCACTGTGTTTGTAACCCCAAAACCCAACACTTATCATTTCTCTACCTAAGGCATCTTGCTTTAGCTCATCTTCCCTTATTTCCCAGCCTGGCAAGAAAAAGTGAGGATCCTACAAAAAGAAAGATGTAAAGTTAGATCCATTTTCAAGATATCATAGTTCATATGTGGTTAAGCACAACTGCGGTTTAGCAGGTGTGCGGTTGAGAAAATGAAATTTCTCAACCCCAAGTGAACTATGAATTTAATCCAAAGAAATAAACTTGAGTACTTGAGAACATATTTACTAGTACGTGGCATTGTTAAACCAAATTTATCCCACGCTTCAATGAAGTGCTTGTTAGGGAAGGTTATGGTTTCCAGCCTATATACTAAGTAAAACTCAAGAATTCAGCATAAGAAGAGAGAAATAGCATGTGATTTCAAATAATAGCAATATGGGGTTTCCACATGCGATTCTAATAACTAAAATGAACATACGGTTTAACCTAAAGCATCATGCGGTTTAGAGAGATGAGGTTCTAAGGCATATTCAGATACAAAATTTCCAAAAATTTTCTATGGAAATGACATGCAGTTTGAAGAGGGAATGAGGTTTAGCATAACCTCTAGCAAGCAGAAAAAAAATAGCATGCGGTTTAAAACAATTGTGACAAGCGATTTCACTCATGCGGTTTCAAACTATGGAAGCATGCAGTTTTGAAAATTCAATGCAAAATTTTTCAACAATTTTTTAAGTATGGAAAATATGATTTTGAAATCAAGGAATCCAACATATAAGAAATTTTCTGAAAAACTCAAGAACAATTTATGAACGAATGAAGAACATGAAGAACACCAAGAACAGAGTCATGAAGAAATTTCACCAAAATCAACAAATAGCATATCAAAATGATCCTAACAAGTTAAAGAACAACAATGTGAAAAAAAAATTGCATCTTCTACTCAGAATCATCAAGAAACATGAAGAACATATAAATGGATTTTCAAAAACCCCAAAACTGAAAATCACAAAATCAACTACCTTGATGTGTTTAGATCATTAAATAAGTTACATAAATGTAATCTAAACAACATTACAAACCAAATCTAACAAGAATCATTCAAAATGATTGAGAAACGAAGAATTAATCAACCAAAATGAATATAAGCATACGAACAGTTTTTCAAGTTCAACAATGGTAATTTTCCAGAAATGAAAGATTAAGGGTAAGAAATAATATCATGTCGTTGAATGCTTTCTTAGCTACTCTAGGGATTATTGTATCTCTAGATCGTTTAGGACCAATTAATGATTTGAAGTTGGAAGTTATAGAGAGAGAAAGTGCAGACAAGAAGGTACAGTGACAGAAACGGCAGAATGAAAGAGTTGGAATTGTAGCATGAGTTAGGTATTTATAGGTGGTTCTAGGATGGAGGGAACATAGGGATGACGGTTTCAATTTCCCACTAAGTGAATCATCACACTGTTCCACCCTTTCACCTTCTGCACACAGCCCTATGACGACCGACAAGAAGGGTTTTAATGCAAATATTCCTTTTGAATTTAATGCATTTAAATTTCAAATTATTGTGGGAAAATATTTTCAAAAGTACCCTTGAGCAAAGAATTTGTCTTAAGAAAGACAAGGACCAAATAATAAATATAGAAAACTTACCTGGGTCCACATGTCATGCAGTTTGACATTAACAAAAATAATAAAAATAATTTTTTAAAAGAAATAGATGGAAATATCAAAGGATAAAGTTATCAAACCGCATTAAAACTTCTTCAAAGCTCAGAAATGGAAAACATTAAAAATTCTCTAAGTCTTGAAACGCGGTTTTGATTATGCGGTTTTGAAGCTGCATGCGGTTGAGATAATGCATGCGGTCTTGAATATGTATGCGGTTTGTCCACGCGGTTTCAACAATGGTGAAATTTTGAAATCTCAACAGGATTTTTACCTAAACAACATACTTAACACACAAGTTAGTAATAAAAAGTATGGACTTATTTAAGTTCAAGCATACCCATTTCTCCTCTAAGAAATTAAAACCTTTTGAAGTCAAGAGCTTTGGTGAGGATGTCAGTAATCTGATTATCTGTCCCCACATACTCTAAATGGATGTTCCCCCTTTCAACATGGTCTTTGAGAAAATGATACTTGATGTCTTTGTGTTTGGTCTTTGAGTGCATGACTGGGTTGTTGGAGACTGAGATTGTTGATGTGTTATCACACATGATTGGGCAGTTTCCTTCATCAATCCCATAGTCCATCAACTGTTGCTTCATCCATAGTATTTGACAACAGCAACTTCCAGTAGCAATGTATTCAGCCTCTGTAGTTGAAACTAAAACTGAGGCTTGTTTCTTGATGGCCCAAGCAACTAGTCTATTTTCAAGAAAGTGACAAGTTCCACTAGTGCTTTTTCTGTCAATAATGCAAGCTGCATAATCTGCATCTGAATAACCTACAAGTTCAAAATTCGAATCTTTGGAATACCAAAGTCCAAGATTAGTAGTTCTAGAGAGATAGCGGATTATACGCTTGACCGCACTTAAATGTGCTTCTCTAGGATCAGCTTGATAACGAGCACATACACAAACACTAAATATAATATCTGGCCTACTAGCAGTTAAGTAAAGTAATGAGACAATCATACCTCGATATAAGGTTTGATCAACCTTCTTACCTTTTAGATCTTTATCTAGTTTATTGCCCGTGGCCATTGAAGTATCATATGCTTTAGCATTTTCCAGTCCAAACTTCTTGATTAACTCCTTTGTGTATTTGACTTGGCTGAGGAAGATTCCTTCTTCACATTGTTTGATTTGGAGCCCAAGGAAGAACGTCAATTCTCTCGTCATGCTCATCTCAAACTTGCTTTTCATTAGCTTTTCAAAACGCTTGCATAATAATTCATTAGTAGAGCCAAAAATAATATCATCAACATAAATTTGAACAAGTAATGAATGATTATTATATTTGGCAATGAATAGAGTTGTATCGATTTTACCGAATTTGAAGCCTTTTTCTAGTAGAACTTTTGATAGAGTTTCATACCATGCTCTTGGAGCTTGTTTGAATCCATACAAAGCCTTTTGGAGTTTGTAGACATGATTTGGAAATTTGGAGTCTTCAAATCCAGGAGGTTGAGCAATATACACGGTTTCTTGAAGTTCACAGTTGAGGAAAGCACTCTTAACGTCCATTTGATATAGCTTAAAACGTTTGTAAGATGCATAGGCCAAGAAAATTCTGATTGCCTCTAGTCTTGCAACTGGAGCAAAAGTTTCATCGTAGTCTATTCCTTTTTCTTGCCTATATCCTTGTGCAACCAACCTTGCTTTGTTTCTGGTGATGCTTCCATTCTCATCCATCTTGTTTCTAAACACCCACTTTGTACCTATTACTCCTTGATCATGAGGTCTAGGCACTAATGTCCAAACATTACATCTTTCAAACTGGTTGAGTTCTTCTTGCATTGCAACAACCCAACTTGAATCTTGGAGTGGTTCATCAACTTTATTGGGTTCAATTTGTGATAAAATAGAAGTGTGCTCATCATAGTTTGATCTCCTTGTTTGAACTCCGGAAAATAAATTACCAAACACATTTGAGAGAGGGTGACTGCTGACTTCATAAACCTCGGGGGGTAAATCTGGTTGAACTGAGGTTTGCTGAAGATCTTCAATTGGAAGATCGTTAGATCCTTCGGTGAAGTCATTGAATGTAAGATGACAAAGAGGTTCAATTAGTTGAATGAGTGAATTCTCATAAAAATCTTCCATTGAGGTTGCATCTGGAGTTGGAACTTCAGGTGCGGTTTCAAAATTGTTTGAGGGAAATTCATTTGAGGTTGATGAATTTCCTTGAGTTGATGGATTTTGAGGTTCTTGAGGTTCAGGTGCGATTTCAAAAGATTCACATGTTTCATTAGTCTCAGCAAAATCATCAGCAACATTTGGAGCCAAATGTGGCTCAAGGACAGAATGTTCATCAAACGTAACATGGACAGATTCTACTATCTTTAAACTTGATTTATTAAAAACATGAAAAGCTTTGGAATGTTTAGCATACCCAACAAAAATACCTTCATCAGCCTTAGCTCCAAATTTACCGTTGTTTTCTCTTCCATTGTAGAGGATAAAGTATTTTCAGCCAAAGATTTTGAAAAAGGCTATGTTGGGGGTTTTTCCTCTCCAAAGTTCATATGGAGTTTTGTTGTAGGATTTGTTGATGAGGGATCGATTTTGAGTGAAGCATGTTGTGTTGACTGCTTCAGCCCAAAAATACTGAGGAAGCTTGGCTTCAGATATCATTGTTTTTCCAGCCTCAATCAACGTCATGTTCTTTCTTTCCAAAACCCCATTTTGTTTTGGAACACCAGCTGTAGAAAAATTGTGATCAATTCCATGGTCATCATAATATTGAGCAACACCGTTGTTTTTTAATTCTGTTCCATTATCAGACCTTACACTAACAATGTCGTCTTCCTTTTGAGTTTGGAGCCGTCTAAAGAGTGAGGTTAGAATTTCATAGCAATCATCTTTTAGGATCATCATTTCAACCCACATGTATCTTGAATAATCATCTACTACTACTAAAGTATATCTATTTCCTCCAATGCTAGCAGTGGTGACGGGTCCAAATAAATCAACGTGAAGCAGTTGTAAACATCTTGAAGTTGATAGTGCGGTCTTGCTGGTGAAAGACGCTTTAGATTGTTTACCAAGTTGACAAGCACTGCATTTTTCAGGATGGTAGTTAGCCACTTTGGGTAAACCGCGAACGAGGTTTTCCCTTCCAATCTTTGCAAGATACGTGAAGTTCAAGTGGCTTAACCGCTTGTGCCATAGCCAACTATTTTCGCTCACATTTTTAGCTACAAAACAGAGATTAGCAATACTATATGTAGAATTTAAATCAATAATGTAAATATTACTCTTACGAATTCCTGTGAGTAGTGTGACACCGGAAATTCTATCTTTGATAAAGCAATTTGACGAAGTAAAGTTGCAATGCATTCCTTTGTCACAGTATTAAGAAATTGATAGGAGATTATGCTTGAGTCCTTCAACAAGGGAAACCTTCTCAATGGTTAGGTTTCCACTCCTAATTGTACAATACCCAATGGTTTTTCCTTTGTTGTCGTTTGCATCAATGATATTTTCCAGTAAAGATCTATCTCCAGTCATATGTCTTGAACATCCACTATCAAGATACCATTCATTTGCCTTGGAGTGACCAGCCATTAAGTAGAGGACCTGAAAGATAAACATTCAAAAATGAGGTCCCCTTTATTCTTTTTGAGTCCTGAGGTTAGCATCTTTTGATAACCCACACCTGTTTGACAGAAGGTGGATTATGCTTTCTGGAATTTGGTGTGAACCTCAAAAGACATTCTGCAGTCTTGTGACCAGAACCATCACACACAGAATATTTATGAAAGCTGTAAGCAAGCTGAGGTTTTACAAACTCCTTACTATTCTTAGGATTTGTATTCGTTATGGAACTGAGGTTTTAGCCTTGACGAAGGTGGTCATTTTAGGTTTGACCGCGGTTTTTCTAAGAACGCTCCCCTTACTTTTGAAAGCAGGAGGTGCGGTCGAAAAAGAAGGGCAGTCAGCCATGCGGTTAGCTACAAAACATACTTCAGAAGGTGAGGTTGAAGTAGAAGTGCGGTCAACTGCAATTGAAACTTCTCAGCGGTTTCAACCTCAGATTCTTTTCTTTTCATTTGAGAATTTTTCCCAAATTGTTTCTTAGGGTAGACATAATGGAAGTTATGTTTAACCTTTGGTTTATGTCCTTTACCCTTAGAATCTTAATGCTTTTCCTTTGGAATTTCTTGAGTTTGTTTTAAAAATTCCTTATCCTTTCCACAGCAGGATGCACACTTCAACTTTTCACCAGTTTGGAATCCCAGGACTTCTTTATCACCACTAGCCTTTTGGGATTCTAGAATTCAATCCATGGTGACATGTGATTTGGTCCACTCATCAATTACCTTTTGGAGGTCATTGTTTTGAGCAACCAAGTCATCGTTCCTAAGTTGAAGTGCAGATACCTTGGTTTCCAGAATGAGGTTTTGTTCAGTAAGAGGAGACATACTCTTGATTTGGTCTTTCAGTAATGACACTTCAGACCTCAACACAGTTTTCTCCGTCTTAAGCTGTGTAATTTCATCAGTTGCTAGAGACAGAGCTTTCTTAATATTTTCAAATTTAAGAATCATCATTTATGTTTTCCTGAACATCTCTTCATGTTCTATGGGAGAGACCTCTTCCACCACCTTTTTCAAAGTTTTCTTAGTTGAAATAGTTTTTGAAGGTGTAGCATTTTTAGAGGGAAAAATGGGACGAGAATAAGAACTATTCCCAATTTATAACTAGGAGTGAGTTTCACATTGTCATCCTCACTAATTATCCTAGCTTTGGTTTTTTTGGAGTAACCACTTCTTCTTCCATATCTGAATCATCAGAAGCATCATCAACAAGGCAGAGATTAACCTCTTCAGTTTCATCTTTGCTTCCTTCATCAGAATCAATTTCAATCCAAGTTACTAACTCTTTTGAGTTCTCCTCCTCTTCAGCAACCATTCCCTTGCGACGAGAAAATTTCGCAGGAGAGGTTTTCTTTTTCATATATTCAAATCTGGGCTTAGGACACTCAGAAGCAAAGTGACCAGGTTTTCTACAGTTGTAGCAAACTAGATCACCCTTTTCCTTTGTATCAGCAGCCTTGAAAAAAGTTGCTGGAGGTTTGCCTTTAGAATATGGTTTTGAAGATTTTTGAAAATTTTGAAATCTTTTTATAAATATGGCAAATTCATCATCATCCATATCGATAAGTGGTGAGGTTGAGATGGAGCGATCTGAGGTTTGCTTTGATGTGGAAGGTTTCTCCTCATGTCCCATGCCAGACATAGAAAGTGCCTTGCCTTTTCCTTCGACCTCTTCAATGTGGTCTAACTTAACTTCATGGACTTTTAGATTTGCATACAAGTTACTTAAGGTTAAAGTATTTAAATATTTTGAGTCCTCTAGAGATATGGCTTTATTAACCCATCTTGAACATAAGACACAAGGAATGTCATATTGATTTCCTTGTCGGTTAAAATTATACCAAGTGAAAGACAAGAATTTACTACCTCAGCGTAACGATCGTAAATTTGACGCAAGGTTTCATTTGGTTTTCTGTTGAAGTTGTTGTAGGTTCTTTCAACAGCAAATTTCTTATTTTCCTTGCAAAGATCGTCTCATTCAATGTAGCTCTCAATAGCATCCCACATCTGCTTTGCGGTTTTACAATTCATTACTTTTTGAAGAGTTGAAACGGGCAAGGTTCCGGAGATGATGAATCTAGCTTTGCTGTCCAAAGCAACTAATCTCTTTTCTTCATCGGTCCACTCAGATTTCAGCTTTTTGACCTCTGGAGTTTTTGTGTTGGTGGCTGGATTAGTGTTGGCCTTCATGGGAACAAAAAGGCCATTTATCACGCAGTCCACCAGCATTTCATCAATGGTTTCCAAAAGAATTAACATTCGGATCTTCCAGATTTCAAAATGGTCTTCATCCAGTAAAGGAATGTGTGAGTAGTTAACTGTGGATTAATCAGTCAAAAGTGGTCCAACTTTTCATGTCTTCAATCATTAGATGAGGTTGGTGGGATGCGGTTTAGAAGTGCGGTCTCGCAAGAGAGGTTTGCTTTGCGGTTTTCTAAGTGCGGTTTCATGATTAGGTTTGCACTAGCACTGCGGTTTTGCATGAATTCAAAACCTTTTTACTTGAAACCTTATGTCCAATACAATTGTGCCAGTCTTCAAGCCTAAATAAACCAAACCCTCTTGCTTACAAAACCTCCTTGCATGGTATCAAAATCGTAAGTAGGGTTTGCAAAATGCACAGCGGAATTTCTTTAAGTATGAGTGCGGTTTTAGTGGTGCGGTTTTATGAATAGTAAAATGAGGTTTGACATGGTTTAACACTAAACACAATTCACAAATCTGGAGAACCTAAATAAGATCAAACAAATAAAGACAAATTAGTTTGTATGATGAACAGTAAAGAGAAATGCAAAAATTAAAGAACACAATATTTGGAGTGGTTCAATCGTAAATGATCTACGTCCACTACCAAGATGTTTAGTCTTGGATTTTCAAAATGCTAGATTTTATATTAGATGATGAGAGAGATTACAAGATTACAAGTATCAAACTCAAATCTAAAATCTTATCAATGAAAGCAAATCCTAGATTATAACTGGTGTATCTCAAATGATATAACTTATGTGATTAATCAAGTAAGGTGTGTGTGTGTGATAAACAAGATTCAAGGCTCTTTAAATCTTTATGATATAGAGCTCAGGAAATCTTGGGTGTTACAAGGCTTGAATTTCTGGGATTGAGATTTGTTCTTGAAGGATGAAGGTTGAAGATGAAGATTCAAAGGAATTGGAAATTGTGGGAAATAATCTTCAAAACTTCAAAGGACTCTTTTCTCAATTTTCTCAAGCAATCTTCAAATGATGAAGAATGTAGTATTTATACCCAAGCACAAAAAAGTAGCCGTTATTGTACAGCTGTGCAAGTACAGTGCTGGTGCGGTCTGATTGGTCCACATGTCCAATTTTGTCCTTTTGATCATAAGTTGCAGATAAGGCTGATCAGACCTCACCTGACTTTAATGAATGAAGGACATATGTCACTTTTTCAAAATCCTTCTAGAATATGACCGTTAGTCATGTGATGTGATTTTGTGGTTGACTTAATTTTGTTGACGTGGATTCCAACAGTTAAAAGTGGTCCAACTCTTCAAGACATCAATCATTGGATGCGGTTGGTGAAGTGCGGTTTTAAGGCCTGCGGTTTCACCAACGAGGTTTCTCTTGCGGTCTTCAAAGTGCAATTTAAGATGTGAACCACACAAGCGGTTTGCATTGTGCGGTTTCATGGATGCGGACTGCACTTGAACTGCGGTTTTTCAAGTCTTCAAAACCTCTTGACTTGAAACCTCTTGTCCAATAAAATTTGTGCCAGTCTTCAAGCCTAAATAATCCTATTCTATAAAATGGACTTGTACTAAAAAATTGAAGTCTAAGCTTCATTACATATGGCTTAAAGTCCAGAAAATAGAGATGAGGTTATGGTATCAATCAAATTAAAGCTAAAGCTAGGAGGGTTAAAGTATGAATACCCAACAAACCTATTCTATAAATTGGTTTTGTACTAAAAAATTGAAGTATAAGCTTCATTACATATGAGCCTAAAGTCCAGAAAATAGAGATGAGGTTATAGTATAAATCAAATTAAAGCTAAGGCTAGCAGGGTTAAAGTATGCATACCCAACACCAGTCACCCCCTCATTGCCGTCAAGCCTCGTCAGTATGGATTATACCCCTCTGACTAACAACATCCAAACACTCCCATTTGGGGAATCTAGGCCTCAAACTGAAATGTAATTCAGAACAAGAATTCTTATGATTGATATCCAAACAAGAATCTTTAAAAGCCAATTGAGAATAAAAATTATTGGTATGATTGGCAAAAACATGGATTGGTGTAGCCTTGAAAGCCATCTCTGAATGTACCAATCTCTTTCAAAGTTGTCAATTAAGCAATTATTTATCTAGTACATTACACAGAGGTTATGAAGTTGGGATTATTTGGAGTTAAAGAGATATTGGTTTTTGTTAGTGGTGCTGAAGAGAGCCCACATGAATGGAATGGAATAAACTGTATGATTTTTTTTAGAGAGAGAAAGAGAGAGAGTGTGTGTGTGTATGTGTGAGAGAGAGAGAGAGAGTAAGTAAGAGAGAAGAAGACATGTAGCACAGTGTTGGAAACACGGTTTCTCAGTTATGTCTGTTTGTGTGTGTGAGCTAATGTAGGTGAGTGGATTGGAAGATGAGAAGAAGATGGGGTAGAGAGAGAAAGTTAAAGAGAGAGAGAGAGAGAGAGAGAGAGAGAGAGAGACAAAGTGTGTGTGGGAGAGCGGAGAGGAGGGGCAATTTTTTTTTGGTATAAGGGTAGTTTTGTAATTTTATAAAGTTATAAATTAGTTGAGGTAACATATGGTTAATTTATTTTTATTTAATTTGCATTAAAATAATAACGAAATAATTTTTGTTAAAAAACATACTCCGTTAAGTGACACGTGACTTGCACGTGATCATTTAACGGATTTTTCTAACGAAATTGATTAAAAACCCTGAAACGTTAACAAAATATGAACTTTGGACCCTATTGTAATTAGTGATAGAATGGGGCCATCTTACCAACATTCCCTATAATTTTGGGCCCAAAATGTCATTTGCCCTAAAAAAAATTCATAATTTTAGTCAGAGAAGTAAGACTTATTGAAGTTCCAACAATGTAATGCCAAGCAATACATAAAATAACAAGAGAGAACTGCTTAGAAGCTGAGCAACAATTCATCCTACAAGATCAATTCCATGCAACAACACCCAATAAGGTATTAACTATTCAGTAATTCGACTAAATATCTATCAATTTAAGTACAAGACAATATAATTGAATACCAAAAAAAATTTCACATGGTCTCTGCAGTGTGCAAAAATCGACCATGATCCCAATATAATTCATTCAACAAGCAAACCTCAAAGTTTATAAGAAAATCTAACTTAGACTATTAGATTTAAGTTTTGTCTAACAGCGTTTGCTTAAGGCGTTATATTTGGGATTTAAAAAAAAATTGGGTTAAAAAATTAAAATAAAAATAAAAACTAAAAAAATGCGTGACGTCCCATTCCATCACACCTTGTCCCGCGTCCTACACAGGATATAGTTAAGAATTGATTTGTGTGAAAGAGAAAATATTATATACTTACTTGCCTAATTCAATTGATTACAACTTTATATATATATATATATATATATATATATATATATATATATATATATATATATATATATATATATATATATATATATATATATATATATATATATATATATATAAGTTTCATACTTGAAAAAGGATTCTATCAATATCAAAACTAATGCCTATAATTAAGATAATCATATATCCTACCTAATTTACATAAATAAAATAAGAAAACGATAATCATGCATAAAAGGAAAAGATATTGACAATATCTTTGTCAATATCTCAACACCCCCCTCAAGTTGGAGTGTGTAAGTTACAAACGCCCAACTTGCCAAGTAGAAGGAGGAATTGTCGACTGTCTAAAGTCTTGTTGAGCACATTAATAGCTAATTGTGCGGAGGTGGACAAGAAGGTTGTAGGCTGGTGGTAGGCACTCCTCGCTTGAGACCAAAGGTCCCGAGTTCGAGTCACCAATGGGGGGAATATAGGAACATATGTTGATCCTCTTTTTGAAAAGGGTTAAAAAAAATTGTGTGGAGGTGTGAATATACTGAGTTGTGAGAACACTTGTCTGAACAGTATCATGCACAAGATGACAGTCAACTTCGATATACTTTGTGCGTTCATGATGGGCAGGATTCTAGGACATATGTAAAGTAGATTGACTATCAAATAGAAGAGGTACCGGAGCATCATGTTTAATTCCAAAGGACTTAAGAAAACTTTTTAGCCATTTAATCTCACAAGTGGCACTAGCCATAGATCGATATTATGCTTCAGCCGAAGAGCAAGAAATCATACCTTGCTTCTTTGTCTTCTATAAGATCGATGAATCACCAAGAAAAAAAATACGCAGTGAAAAAGAAGTGCCATTTTTTAAGAAGGACCTTCACGTGGTTCAAGGGCACCATGTTCTCCTAATTTCCATACTTTAACGAGGACCTTCACGTAGCCCAAGGGAACAAGTTCTCCTGATTCGAATATTGTGTTTTCTACTATTAAAACAAGTGTCTCACAATATTTGTCGATGAGTAGATCGCGATTCAACACCGATCGTAAGATTTAAGACGATCCAAAAAGTACTTGAAAAAAATTGATTTTTTTGTTGTTGCCCTTTATAATAAGTAAATAGGGAAGAGGAAGGTTGGGTTGACTTATAGTGCCACTGTTTTTAATGACGCATGCCTGATTTGAGCGTCCAAACTAGATCTCTCACTATCTCTCAACTTTTTTTTTCTCTCAAAAAATTAAAACAAAATATTTTAAGATCCAAAAGTCAAAAGAAAATGTGAAACCACCTTTGTGTTTGTATCGTTAAAATGATTCAACTATTATTATCAACATATAATCTGTAGCAACTTTGAGAATTTCATAGTTGTTTTCAAATTTGTTCCAAGAACAACTAAGAGATGTTCGAAATTGTTTTAGACAAATTACTTAATTCACAGTTGTTTTAATTAAGTTTACAGTTGTTTTTACTCCTTTTTGCCTCTATTTTTGTTATTTTATGTGATTACATAACATCGTTGTAAAATTTCTGCATGAAAATGTCTTTTGTTTACCTAATCCTTAATTGTTTAAGTTAAGTTTACAATTATTTTTAGTATTTTATGATCTGTATTTTTGATATTTTATGAGATTATTGTAAGTACCCAAATCTGGCTCATGCCTTCCGGTTAAGTTTCCCGGCAATTCCCCAGACTTTCCTAAAGTTCAGGAGCAATTCGGGAACTGTTCCGAACCTTCCGAGGGGTGAAGGAATTACTTGGAATTAAAAAATCCACGTTTTCCTTTGGTATAAAAACCCTTCTAGAAGGCCACCTTGCATGATTCTAGAAAGGTGCTGAGTCATAAGGGATAATGCCGCACGGCTGCATTAGGCAAGAACTCCAAGCTGCACGGCTTCATTAGCTGTTGCCAGAGTGCCTATAAATAGAGACCTCCTCTACTCATTTTAGGGGGGGATTTTCAGTAACATCACTCTGCCAAAATACCACCACGAGATTCCAGTGAGCTGAGAGTGTCAAAAAACCACCTCCCTCCTCTTCAAAGCCTTCTAAAGTTGGTCCTTCCCTAGGCAAACTCCAAGGAGAAAGAGGGACACCACCATTGGTAACCTCTCATCCCCTTTTTCTTGAAATATACTTTGTATTTATGTGATATATTGCTCATTGCTCTCCATATCATTACATACTTGTTTGGTATTTGCTATTGTCATTAAAGATCCTTTCTTTAAGCATGTAGATCATCTTACCCCTATCCCCCTATCACATAGGATCCATGGAGGATCCCACCAAAGGATGAACAAATAAGACCTCAAAAAAGGCTTGTTCTAGGGTGGATCTCTCACATGGTGATGTGAAAAGAAGCATCCTTTGCTCTCAAAATAATATCTTTTCATATAAAGTTGCATCATTTGCATTTAACATGTTATCTTTGCATTAAAGTTGCATCCTTTGCACTTGAAGCGACATTTTTTCATATAAAGTTGCATCCTTTGCATTAAAAATCATTTCTTTACATCCAAATAGCATCCTTTGCATGCAAAATGTCATCTTTTTCATTAAAAATGTCATTTTTAGTTTAGAATGCATCCTTCATGTCACTCATGGTTGGATCTCTCCTTCCTAGGATTGCTTAGTGACCTTCCTAAGGCACGAAAAGCATAGGAAGAGCATAAAGATCCAATATTTATACCCTTCCCCTAGTCCCCTTTGGTATTTGATGCATCCTTGGAATGGACCGATGTAAAGATCCCATCTTTACGTTGTTTCTTCCATTAAAGGTGCCATAATCCCTTTAGAAATGAATAAGCCTTGAACCCTATATCTCCGATTATCACTTGAGACGAGCATAATAGTCCCTACACAAGCTCAATCGTCTCAAGATGTAGGATCGATGGGTTAAGGATATTCCTTTCTAACGAACCTCTTGGACCATAAGAGAGAGTCCTTCTCTCGATCACACATGACCCAAGGTCAAATAGTGATGATCACAAGTCCAAGATGAGGATGGGATCAAAGTCCCGAACACATAAAAATCCAAGGAATCCCGAGCGATAACCAACTAAATGGTTTATACGTCCGGAAGACAACTTGGAACATTCCTCCCCCCCTCTCGTCAACACATGCACACAAGAAAGCACACAAGCAAGCACGAAAAATGGAATCTTGGGAGACTTGCTTCGGCAAGGCACCTTGGGTGAACGCCAAACGTTCTTCCCAAGGGGTAACATAACCTCCGGACCCTAATTCCTTTTTTTCA
Organism: Adenophora triphylla var. japonica; assembly: GCA_022495995.1. Lineage (NCBI taxonomy): Eukaryota > Viridiplantae > Streptophyta > Magnoliopsida > Asterales > Campanulaceae > Adenophora > Adenophora triphylla. The sequence continues at coordinate 440,224 of JAFEMH010001562.1, forward strand.
AAGTTTTGAGGAAATCAAAATGGCGTGGCGACTCCGTTTTTCAAATTAAACCGGATGTTTTCAAACTCGAGTGAATCCAAATAAAACACAAAAAAATATTTGGGCCCCCACATTCACAGTTTGGCGACTCCGCTAGGGAATAGACCAAAGGAGAAAGCTTTCATTTTCAAAAAAAAAAAAAATGATACCCGGTATATAGGTGGAAACCACTAACCTTTCTGTATTGCTTCCTAACCCGAGGCTTGGGATAAACGGTGGTCTAACAATCCCACGTACCGTATCTCTTTTCGAAAAAAAAAAAAAAAAAAGAGAAAGCTTTTTTCTTTGAGCGGGTTAGCCTCCCGTCACGGATTCCATTTTGTCGTGCTTGCTTTTTCTTTCTTTGCATTGCATTGCATCTTGTTTCTTGGGAATTGTGCATACTCTGGAAACTAAACAGGAAGCCTTCTGGAGCTGAAAGGTGCCTAAAATGTTCGGGGAGCAACCTGAAACTGAAAAGGATTGGAACCTGGAAAATTGAACCATGCAGCCGTACGGCTTAATCCGCCTCGGATTCCAGCCGGGCGGCCTCATTGGCAATTCCACCAGGACAAATTTGAGGTTAATCGCGGCCTTAGGCGGCTTGGGGCTATTCAGCCCAAAGCCGACTGTGCTCCGTAAAATTTACGTGCCTTAACTGTTGCATTTTTCCCCCGTCCCGAAAAATCATTCATTTTAAAACACATTTCTGAAAATCTCTGTTTTAACTCAAAAAAGGAACATTTTTAGGAGACCGCACACTACGCGCACCTTATATATCCTGTACACTTTTCACGCACGTCCTTCAAACCCGGGGTGGTTGTTCAGTTGCAGTCACGGACAGCCTTACGATGCTCCCGGGCGCGCACGGAATCACCCCAAACTCCCCATGGCAGCCAGTGTCGACCAATGCACAGTCCGTGTCACACATTTCAAAAAATCGTGACTTTTGGTTGGTTTTTGGTCTAGTCCGTGTCATACAGCCCAGTTGCATATCCCCGTAAAGGTCAAACCTTAGTCCATAACGGAAGTCAAGATCTTTCGCGCAAGCGGAGCTCTGCCGAAATTCCGACAAGGAAAAATTAGTAGAATCTTGACTCCGACATTGAATTTGACTTTGACTCGCATGGGATGCGTAAGAGTCGAGACCAAGTCCGTGCCAAAAAATCCAAAGATCTTTCGCGCAAGCGGAGCTCTGCCGAAATTCCGACAAGGAAAAATTGGCAAGATCTTGACCCGGCATTGACTTCGACTTTGACTCACGCACAGCGTATGCAACGAAGTTCAATGTGACACCGTGTCATCCGGATTTTACCGCCCGACCCATGCTTATTATCTTCTCGGACATTGCCGAAAAGTCAAAACGTCAATCGCGCAAGCGAAACTCTGCCGAAATTCTGTTAAGGCTGAAAGACGAGACTTTTCCGGCATTGCCTTGACTATAATTCGGATCGCTCGTGCGTTAAAAGTTCTTATGACCCACTAGACCCGTTAGGAGCGTTCTTCTCTCTCAATCGGTCGGATCTGCGTGCCCTATAGGACCCTCGCCCGGGGCTGTCCACCCTGGGAGGTCGAAATACAGGTGGAATACGAGGGGCTTATAGACGTAGTGACGGAGCCCACTGATCCAGGATCTAGAGTAGTTGCGAAAAAGAAGGGCAGAACCCCTTTTCCAACCAAATAGAAATTAATAAAAGACACCGTTTTAAGTAAACTGGAAGATTCTTAATTTGCATATTGCTTGAGCCTTCAAATTCTAAACACCTACCCCGAGTCTAAACCTCTCCTATCCCTTTCCCGCAGCAATGAGAAAGAAGTGGGTGAGAATACCGGGTCACGGCTTGTTAGCGCAGTAATTCTCGAATACGCCGCGTAATCCTCGCTTTGTCACCCGTAGAGTCGAATGGCCGATTTGACAGAAAACAGCAGCGGTTTGGGTAACCAAATGACTAGGGAAGAAGAACTTGCCTTAGCCTTGGAAAGCAGTCGTAAGGTCCATGAGGAACAGCAAGCCATGCTCATTGATGCGCTCCGTCGTCATGGAGTTCTGATAGTGGTTGAGTCCAACGGTTCCCTGGTTATGGTAGAAGATGAGACTCCAGAAGCAGCCATCTCAGCTCCCCCAGCCTATAACCAATGCCCTCCTCCATCCACATATGATCTCTTACCAAGGACTACCCCTTTTCAGTCCTTTCCAATGTCCCAAGCCATCAGGGTCCCGACACCCTCGCTTCCTGTGAATGTGTGCCCAAATTTTGTGTTTGTTGGATTCACGCGAGTTTGAAGACATACGGTTTAATTTGAAAAATGGAGTCGCCACGCCATTTTGATTACCTCAAAACTTTGAAAAAAAGGTTTTATGGGTTCGGAGGTTAAGTTACCCCTTGGGAAGAACGGATCGTCGTTCACCCAAGGTGCCTTGCCGGAGCAAGTCTCCCAAGATCCCATTAATCGTGCTTGCTTGCGTGCTTTCTTGTGTGCATGTGTTTGAAAATAAAGGAGGGAATGTCCCAAGTCATCTTCCGGACGTACAAACCATTTGTTGGTTGTCGCTCGGGATTTCTTGGATTTTATGTATTCGGGATTATGATCCCGTCCTCATCTTAGACTTGTGATCATCGCATTTTTGGACCTTGGGACTTGCGTGATCGAGAGAATGACTCTCTTTATAGTCAAAGATGAGGTTCTTTAGAAAAGGGAGGGTCCTTAGCCCATCAATCCTACACTTTAAGATGGTCGAGCTCATATAGATGCTTCATACTCATCTTAAGTGATAATCGGAGATATAGGGTTCAAAGGTGTCCCTTTCTAAAGAGATTATGAAACCTTTATGGAAGGAACGATGTAAAGATAGGATCTTTTACACCGGTCCGTTCCGAGGTTACTAATGGGGGAATGGGGAAATGCATGTAAAAATGACATTTTTAATGAAAAGATGACATTTTTGGGTTGCAAAGGATGCATTTGGTTTAAAGAAATGATCTTTATTGCAAAGGATGCATAAAGACACAATTTTTATGCAAATGATGCATTTTTATGAAGAAATTGGAATTCAATATGCAAAGGATGCATAAAGATTGCATTTTGAAAAGCATAGGATGCTAGTTTATGGTAAAGACATGATCTTTAAAGCAAATGATGCTTGGAAAAGGGATTTTGAATGCAAAGGATGCATTTTGATTGAAAAGATTTGATTTTTATATGCAAAGGATGCATAAAGATGACATTTTTATTGGAAAATAGGGGTTTTAGGTGCAAAGGATGCACCTTTATGGATAAAGACTACATTTTTTAATGGCAAATGATGCCTAATGCATGCAAAGGGGAAGGGGGAATATAAAGATATGATCTTTAATCTACCAAGTCCCAAGCAAGATAAAAGCAATGCAATGAGCAATTATAGAGCAATTAAGATGCAAGGTTAGGGCGTGCGAGGTTACCAATGGCTTCCTTTTCTTCTTTGGATGAAGCTAGGAGGAGAGGATTGATCTTGGGCCTTCAAGGAGGAGGGAGATGACTTCTTGAGCTTCTTCTTCACCTTCTTGAACTTCCAGCTGTTCTTGGGAGGTTTCTTCACGTATTATGAGTATTTGTGGGTGATTTTGTTGTTGTTGTTAAATGGGTAGAGGAGGGCTCTGTTTATAGGCAGTCTGGAAATCGCCAATGAAGCCGTGCGGCTAGGGACCGCGAGCTAATGCAGCCGTGCGGCATTATCCCTTGTGACTCAGCATTTCTAGAACCATGCAAGGTGGCAATATCTAGAAGCTTCCTCCCAATTAAGAAAAACGTGTTTCTTAATTGGGAAGGCTCCCTTTCAGCCTTTATTCAATTTGGAACTGCTTCGAATATTTCCTAACACTAGGAGGGTCCGGGGAATTACCGGGAAACTTACCGAAATTGTCGGGAAATTTAACCGGAAGGCATGAGCGAGATTTGGGTACTTACAGAAGCCCCTCGGCAACGTCACTTGCAAGGCGAGTGGGGTTGTCGATAGAAAAGGATCCGATCTGGCGAATGCCGAGACGGATTGAGAGACCGAAGTGGTCGAGTGGCTGAACATCTGGAAGGCTACCTACGTATCCCGAGGAATCAAGCCAGCCGTAGTTCGGAATAGATCCGCCGAGGAATGGAGAAGAGAAACCGGTCTCTTGTCGGGGAAGTAAAAGAAAATGACCTAGGAGGTCAAGCAATTGATCCTACTGGGGATATGCTAGGAGTAACCGATGTGGTCAGATATCTGAACCTCTATGAGGGATTACTTCATCGCTGATGAGTGACAAAGGAACGGGGTGACCAAAGTGGTCGGATGGCTGGACCTTTTATAAAAGGCTACCTACGTATCCCGGAGGAATCAAGCCTTGATCGTAGTTCAAGCATCACTAGATAGTTAGGAACGATGTCTAGGATCCTTGAAGGTTTTGACAATTAATGGAGGCTGTCACTGAGGAAACTAGAGCTTACGTCACTATCGAGGAGATAGAGGTAGCTAAAGTTGAGAGAAACTTGAGCGTACGTTACTATCTGGGATAGAGGTAGCTTAAGTTTAGAGAACTTAGCATACGTCACTATTCGGGATAGAGGTAGCTTAAGTTTAGAGAACTTAGCATACGTCACTATTCGGGATAGAGGTAGCTTAAGTTAAGAGGAACTCGAGCATACGTCACTATTCGGGAAAGAGGTAGCTTAAGTTTAGAGAACTTAGCATACGTCACTATTCGGGATAGAGGTAGCTTAAGTTTAGAGAACTTAGCATACGTCACTATTCGGGATAGAGGTAGCTTAAGTTTAGAGTTTTGACAATTCGGAGGTTGTCACCTAGCATTATCCCGTTATAACGGAATTAACGGAGGCGACTGGGAAGAAAGCTCAATTGCTTAGGAGATAAGGGATATCTTCTGGAAAAGATGCTATCTTAGTTAAAAGATAACGGGAATTGCATGCCCAAGTGGAAGGTCCAGGGGCAGGATTGTAATTTTCTGCTCAGAGCGAATGAGGCCGCCCGGCATGAGATGGAGAAAAAGAAGCCGTACGGCTAGAAGCTTGATTTTTCCAGATTATTTAAAACAGATTTGAACGGGCATTGGGCATTATTGCCGCCCAAGAGCTGCCGAGGAAGAGAGAGAAGAGGGAGAGAATTTCTTCAAAATCCTTCAATTCCCTTTGCTTCTATCGATTGGAATGGATCCGGAGGGCAATCCTATACCGAGGCAAGCAAGAAGAAACATCTCGGCGGCCGCTCGGAGGAGGAGGAAAGAACTCGTTCGGACGGAGAGAAAGTATGACTTTCTTACGCCTCCGTCGGAGCTTTACCCGGGGAGAAGGGAGCACAAATCGACGAACCCGCGTCCGGTTGGGGTAAGCATTCTTATTTGGCTCAATTCCGTCGATTTTGATTGAGTTTTCATTGATTTAGGGCTTGACCCGAATTTTAGGAATTTTCTAGGATTTTCCTAGGATTTTTGAATGATTTTGAGACATTGACGATGAACCTATGAGGCTAAGAATATGCAATGTGCAATTTGTTTGACAAAAATAATGGGAATGACCCACTTTTTTCTCGAAAATAAAGTAAGAATGATAATTGTCTAAAGTGAGACGGAGTTCTTGCATGTGCTAGAACTAGGTCAAAATTTTGATTATCAATGAGAAAACAAGATTTTTGGAAGATGAAAAGGATTCATGCATGCCATTTTTGAAAGAATAATGCTTTTGTGCAAAGAATTGTGAAAATTGTGATTTTGTGCTTTAGGAAAGCAATGGGACTTGACATGACGTGTTTCAAGTGATGAAAGACGCTTTCTTGATGCAAATGATGCTAGAAAAACTTTTGTGAATGATTTTCTTTTGAAAATATATGCACTTTTGAATATATGCATGCTTTCGAAAATGATGAATGATTGACACACTTCATTGTTGTTCTTGTCTACAGGAGAACAAGTTCAGAGGACCATCTGAGATAGCGGTCGACTTTGCGTAGGATGCCGATTTCGAGAAGAATGGGGTGAATCCCAAGCAAATGTGCGGGCTACCGACCTAGATCTATTCATCGAGGCTATCGGCAGGGGGATCCACATCACCTCGAAGAGCAAGGGCTCGGTCCAGGCCCTATCTGAGTTTTGGTGGGATAGCACCCATAGCTTCCATCTGAGTTGGGGAGAGCCGACAAAGTGACTCCCGCCGATTTCACGGCTATTACCGGGTCTACAGCTCACCGGGAGGCCCGTGACTTGGAGAGACCACATTACAAACTCGAGGAGTTCGAGAGATTTGGCCTGGGTTTGAGCCGATTCCCAAGGACCGGGTATGGAGACGCGGAATGTCGAGGTGGCGCCCGTAACCGCATACGGGACTTTGCCGTTAGCGATGTGACTTCGCCAGCACTGCTAGAGCCTTTGTGTGGTTGATGCTATCGTCTGGTCACCATTTTTGCTAATTCTCGGGACACGGCCATGACTTGCCTCCTCGACTCTCCGGGAGGATGTGGATGGGATAGGGACGGTCTCGTGGGGCGAGGCCGGATTGGCGGAGCTTTGTATTTCTCTCTGGATCCATGTACACCGAACAAGGCCGCCTTCCATGGACTCCGCTTTCTCCTTTGCCCTTCGAGGTAGTCTCCTTTTCTTTTCTCTTTCTTTTCTTGTCTTGAGACTTTTATGAAAGAGAAATGACCCTTTTGATGTTTTGAACATGCGTGTCCGGGTTCGTGAGGTGATCGTGTTCTTTCCGTGGAACCAACAGAGCGATATCACCATCTTCCCCGCTATGGTTCGCCGGAGGGGAGATGCGAGAGATAAGTTCACGGGAAAGACCCGGATTACTTTCGACTACAAGATGGTGAGGCCGGTCATCAACAGGACGGGCACGACGGAGCGGACTTCTACCCTTGGGGGTGTATCCGGAGATCTTGGCCGGGAGAGGCCATTGAGGCGACGAGGCAGAGGAGATGGCTCACTGGCCGACATGTGATGTCATATATTTGGGGGACCGTTTCTCGAGGCAAGCATGGCCATGTCCCTCCATTGACGCCATTACTCCTCAGATCCTCCAAAGACGGATGCCGCAGCCTGTGGATTGGCCGTGAGGATGAGATTGCTAGGTACTGTGCAGTGCGTGGCCGCCGAGGAGTACTTTGACATGGATACCCCTACGCCGTGTTTGTGGAGCAAGACCGAGGACGCCACGTGGCTAGTGAAGCCGGCGGTCACTGTGTGATATGGGGAGGATGAGCCTACCGACCCGCCGATCCCTCCCGCGCATCCGTCCTATGTGGTCCATGGAGTTCCGAGGAGGATGAGGATTCCTGTCCCCGACACTAGGAGCCCCAAGCATACCCCGCCGCCCGACAAAGACCGTAAGTATACTTTTAGGGTCTTTCCCTTTTTCAACTTTCTTTGCTTTTTTGCAATTCCGAGATTTTCCGAGATTTTTCTGAGATTTTTCTCTTCTTTTTCTCAGTTCCAGCTCGCACTTATGATAGGCCGGTCAAAGTGTAATAGGGGCCGGAAGGACATGTGCCGGTCTCTTCGAGGAAGCCGGCTCGCGCTTCAAAGGCGGCAGCCGGATGCACAGGAGCCCGGCGCAAGAGACGGCATGTCTGGGGCACAACGTCTACCTCATCGGCCTCTGAGTACTCTTCCAAAGGCCATGCCTCGGGGCGGGGACCCAACGCCGACATTCCGGGAGCACCCGGGCCGAGTACGGCACGATAATGTCCATTTGTCTGATGTGAGCGACCCGGAGGACTTAATGAGGGAGGCTAGCGTCTATGAGCTGAGCAGCGATGAGGAAGAAGAAGAGTCGGAGGCCTAGGAGGTCTCTAGAATGGATTTAGGAACAAAACAAACAATTAACACATTTTTATGCACACTTTGTTTATTTTTTTTTGCTTTATTTGGGCGCCGATGGGGCGAAGACATTGTATTAATGCTTTATTTACTTTTCTAATTTATGCTTTTTAAATTTGCATATTATCTGAGCCTCTGGGCAGCTTTTTGCTTGGAATTGGGGCTGAAATCGCCAAAATGATTTATAATGGTATATAAATGCTTGAATGGCTTCGGATATGTTTTTGTACGTGTTTTGGTTGAAAAAGTGGGGTGAAAACTCCCTTGGGCAGCAACTTGGTTGCCGCAGAATTTTTTCTCGCAGATGGCTAATGTAGCCGTGCGGTTTTGTCCGTAGGGCAAATGAAGCCGTGCGGCCTGCGCCTGTCTCGAACCGGTTATTTTCTCGAATAAAAGCAAGGCTTGGCCATTTCATTTCATTTTCAACTCTAGACTTGTCCCAATTGTTCCCGTGAGCACATTTTGGACTTAAAGACACCATCTTTGGTCATTTTGCAATGGAGAAGCCCGTCGATTGCAAAGGGGGAAGCGAGACCGTTTTCTCGTCCGATCTTCAATCTTGGGTGAAGCACAACTTCCAATCTCACAAGGGGCTGCTTGATTCTTCCTTCAAGATCAAGTCTTTATGGCATTTGAGGGATCTCCCGCCCGATTGGGACCTTTTGAGAGCAAAGAAGAAGGTTTTGGGACGTCCGAGACATGTTTATCGCTTTCTTACAACGAGATTGTCCCAACGCATTGAAGACTTCCGAGCCTTGATTGGGGGTCCAGAAATTGAGGCTATATCTATTCCGCTGGTCTGAGACGTGCCGGGCGGTAAAGCTTGCATCTTTTCTCGCAGATTTCTTTGGAAGAGGCCGAGGGATGATGATAGCCCTGACAGATTGACCTTTCGATATCCCGGGCAGTGTTTGGGTCTCCGGCTATGGCCGCGACCACTGGTGGCTATGGATGCTTTCATTCTCTCGCATATTTTCTCGCTTTGTTCACCGCCGAGTCCGTGGGGATCTGGCTACATGGTGGTCTCTTGGACATGGTCGAGACTCGCAGGATCGGGAAGGACATTGTCCCCTTGGTTTTGGGAGAGACACTTCATGGCATCGATAGGATGGCTAGGGGAGACCATTTCATGAGGTCCGGGAGTCCACTGCATCGACTTTGTGGCTGCAGGAGAGGCTCTGGCTTTGCCAGGCTTTGCCGACTCTGCCCTTGGGTGATTTCTCGAGAGGTGCACCGAGGCAACAGACCAGTGGTAGCCGGGAGCCGACGATGGCTAGGCTATCCACTTCGGACATTCGTTGGTGGATACCTCACTGGAGATTGCATCCAGAGGATATTTCAGAGTCTTATGCCGCGAGGGTTCCAGGTTCTCGCCGGTCATCCTTCTACATTCCCCGCTTGGTATCCAGCAGCTTTGGGGCTTTACAGAGCCATTGAGTGATTGGGAGGACATCCGGACCATGGAGGTGGTGCCATTGGACATGAGAGATCCAAACAGCCTTCTCATTCTTCTCGAGGGCTTGGACATATGCCGCTTTCCCACCCAGTGGCTATCTTCAGGAGCAGGAAGAGCACCATCTTGACCACCGTCTACTGGACCGGTACGAGAGGGAAATGGGAGCGACTCAGTCATTCTGGGGGAAAGACGTCAGCTTTATTGGGAGCCGATCGCGACTCGAGTAGGACTCGAGGGAGACCGAGGCTAAGGCGAGTCGCCATAACCGCCGGGTGACTCCGATCGTGGATATGGAGGCTCGATACAAGAGATTGTCCGAGGTCGCTCCTTTGACCGAGGCTCGAGGGAGGAAGTGCGGACTCGTGCTCGTGTAGAGAGGGCACTTATTGACGCGGGTTTGATAGAGGCTCCAGTGAGGATACCGGAGATCGGGATAAGGGATACCGACCTTATAGAAAAGAAGAGAAAGAAAACTCGACGGGGTCGAGGTAAAGGGAAGAAGACCAAAGAAGACTCAAATAATGACGACCGACATCTTTTCTTAGGATTCCCTTATTGCCATTTTGCAAATACATTAGTTTATTTAGGCATTTTTTTGTATTTTAGATCTTTGTAGCAGGTTAGCAGAGTCAAGAGTAGACCGTGCTTGAACTCATCAAGAAGTTTTTAACTTGTAATGAACAAGAAATATTATCTTAGAAATTAATCAAGACACATTTCATGGAAGTTCAAATGTCTTATTGATTGGGACCCGTTTATGAAAACCGAAATGTCCTCTATTATTTAGGACGCACTTCATGGAAGTTTAATTGTCCTTTTTATTGTTTAGACCGAACCATATATGGCCGCCTACGTTCCCTTTTACAAGAAAGACTAAGGGGCTCAGTCTTCGTAGTTCATTCTGGTGAACTATATATATTTTTTCTTTTTTTTTTCTATTCTTTTATGTGCACTGCTTTTTGCCTAGACCGCCCTTTTTGGGGTTTTCAAATTTAGCCGGGCATTACTCTTTTTGCACTAAGATTTTTTTCTTTTTTTTTATGTGCAACCCCGTCTTTGCCTAGACCGCCCTTTTGGGGTTTTCAAATTTAGCCGGGTATTACTCTTTTGCACTTTTTTTTTTATTTTTCTTTTAGACATAGTATCTTTTGAGCTTATCACCGTTGACCGGGTGGACAAAGGGATTGCCGTCCAGTGTCCGCAAGCTTCATGGCTCCTCCCGATAGTATCTTCTCGCACCACATAAGGGCCGATCCAAACGGGTTCCCATTTTCCTGTGGGGTTGTCTCTCGGTAGGGGGCTTCACTTTCAATACTAAGTCACCCTCTTTGATGTCTCTCGGCCTCGACCTTTTATCAAACGCTCCGCCATCCGCCCGGTAGGCTCGGGTGTGTTCCATGGCTTTTAGCCTTCTTTCATCAAGCAGGCTAACTCATCATGCCGGCCGCGCAACCATTCTACTTCATTGACACTATTTTCCAGAGGACCCTTAATGACGGGATTTCCAACTCCACCGGTAACACCGCTTCCATCCCGTAGGTTAAGGCAAAAGGAGTTTCTCCCGTAGCTGTTTCCGACAGACGTTCAGAGCCCCGCAGAGTGCCAAGTGCAGCTTTTCGGGCCAATCACGACCACGGTGGCCATTTTCCTGATGATCCGTTCGAGCTGTCTTATTAGCAGCCTTTCCACGGCTCCATTAGTCCGAGGTCCGTACGAGACGACTTGTGGCGAGTGATTCTCAATTCGACAAAGAACCTATCGCAGCCCCTTCAAAGTGCGACCCATTATCGGAAATGATCTCGCTGGGCACCCCATATCTCGCACATTATGTTTTCTTTGATGAATTGGGCCACTTTTGGAAGTGAGGACTTTGTAGGACTTGGCCTCTACCCACTTGGTGAAGTAGTCGATGGCTACTAGCACAAATTCATGTCCATTGCTTCCTCGCCGGCTATTTTCCCTATCACGTCAATACCCCAAGTTGCAAACGGCCAAGGAGTCGCCATGCAATACAGTCATGAGGCGGGAGATGGTTGAGGTTGGCAAACCGCCGGCACTTGTCGCATGCTCTGACGTGCCGGACACGCTGTTTCCATGGAAATCCAAAGAGTAACCCATTCCGAGGATCACTTGCATCGTGGCTCGGGCATTCATATGAGGACCGCAGGGACCATTGTGGACTTCGGGTCATCAACTCTTTGGCCTTTTCTCGAGTGACGCACAAGAGGAGTGGTCCTTGGTACCGCTTTCTGTATAGGTTGCCTCCTAGAATGACATAATGGGAGGCCAACCTTTTCGTGGCTTGTAAGCTCTTGGCTCGACTCCTTCTTTGGTCTACCTTCTTTGTCTCTCGAAAGCCGACTCTCCATCTTTGAGGAACCGGTAAATTTGATTGTACCAGTGGTTCCTTTATAGGCTCGGGTCCTGTGTCTACTTCACAAATGTATAGGCCGGGGCTTCTCTTCTACCCACTCGAAGGGTTTTATGGCTTTTCCTGTGGATCTCTACCAATGAGGCTAGAGTAGCTAAGGCATCTCGCGAATCTGCTCTTTTCCCTTGGCAAGTAGTGGAAGGTCACTTCTCCGAACCGTCCATCAACTCCTCCATATGGGCATGATACCGCTGCAGATTAGGGTCCACAGCCTTCCATTTGTTGGAAACCTGGTTGATGATCGTGGCCGAGTCTCCGTAAACTTCTAGCTCCTTGACATTCCTTTCTAAGGCAGCCTTCCAAACCAAAGAATGCAGCTTCGTACTCGGCAACATTGTTCGTGGCGTGGAAGTTCAACTTGAGGGCTATGGGTGTATGCTCATCTTTCGGATCGACCAAGAGCATCCCGATACCGTTTCCTCTTTTGTTAGCGGCTCCGTCAAAGAACAATTGCCATCGGTTTTCGTGCTCGACCGCAAAGATCCCTTCATCTCGGGAATTGGGGTTCGTGCCCTCTCGTCTTCATTATCGGGAAGTTTGCCAGTGGTCTCGACAACGCTTGACCCTTGATGGCCTTTCTCGGTCACATAGTTGATGTCGTACTCGCTAAGAAGAAGGACCACTTTGCTAGACGCATCGAGAGGGGAAGGCTTATCAAAGATGTACTTGATGGGGTCCATTTTTGAGACCAAATTCACAGGGTGGGCTTCGCATATAATGCTTCAACTTGCCGACACCCTGCACTCGCTCCCTGCACGTGTCTTTTTCACATGCCGAGTAATTGAGCTCACTTCCCCGCAGCCTTCCGGGCCGACAAAGTAAATGGCATTCTCTACCCGAGAGTCTTTCTTCTCCCGAGCAAGCATAGCCCCAACCGCCGTATCAATGACAGTGAGATAGAGCGTAAGAGGTTTCTGTCTATGTGGGGGCATAAAGTACCGAGGATGTACCAAGTATGCCTTGATCTGGTCAAAAGCATCCCGGCATTCTTCGGTCCATTCTCGTGTCTACGTTCTTCTTCATGAAGCTTGAAGATGGGCTCGCACATAGTGGTCAATCGATTGACGAAACGGCCGATGTACCGCAGCTTTTCCCATAAAGCTCTTGACTTCGTCCGGGTCCGAGGTGGCCTCATATCCATAATGGCTTTGATCTTTGGGGGTCAACTTCGATACCTCGCTCCGTGACCATATACCCAAGCACTTTTCCCCTTGTCACTCCGAAGGTGCATTTAGCAGGTTTAGTCTCATGGAATGTTGTCTCAGCCTCTCAAAGAACTTCCGCAGTCAACAAAGTGCTGCCCGTCCTCGCCTTTGGAGTGGATTATCATGTCGTCTACGTAGACCTCAATCTCCTTGTGGATCATGTCATGAAAAAGCGCGGCCGCCGCCCTTCGTAAGTAGCCCCGCGTTCTTAAGCCCAAATGGCATCACCGTATAACAGCAAGTTCCCACGGTGTGGTGAAGGCCGTCTTTTCTTGGTCTTCCTCGCCATCTTGATCTGGTTGTAGCCTGCAAAGCCATCAACGAAGGATTCACTTCGTAGTCGCGCTGGAGTCCACCAGATGTCTATGTTTGGCAAAGGGTAATCGTCCTGGGCCGGCCTTGTTCGCATCTCTGAAATCCACACAAAGAACAAGACCTTCCCATTGGCCTTGGTGACGGTCACAATATTGGATAACCATGTCGGATATTCGATGACTCGATTGAATCCTACCCGCAAAGAGCTTCTCAATTTCTTCTTTGACCAGAGACCATTCTCGCTCGATCTTCCTCGCTTCGTTTTACCGGCTTAGCATCTCGGTGCTAGAGGGATTCTCGTGGCTCTACTATCGAACCTGCCTAGCCCCGATATCCCCGTATGACCATGCAAACACGCCGACGTATTCCCCGAGCAGATCGATCACCGTCCCGTTCAACCCCGGAAGAAGTTTCCGATCTAGTGGTCTCTTTAGGTTCCTCGACAAGACTCCAAGTTCACACTTGTCAAAACCTCCTCGGCAGTTGGGCCCGGTTTTCCTTCTTTTTCAAACCCGCCTAAAGATTTCTTTAATGTATTGTTCATTTAGTGTGTTTGCATCTTGTTCAAATGATTCATTATTAAC